>JAWNKX010000476.1:0-183134 GCA_035041755.1 Cacoxenus indagator
CAAAAGACGCCGCCTACCGAAGAACGCTGCAAGCTGTAGCTACTTGAGCTATTGTAGAAGGCTACAGGACTAAGAAAAGGGAAGAGAAACACTTTTTCAGATGCAAGAAACGAGAGCATGAACGGCGAGAGTTTGAGAATATAGAATACTTCAGAAGCACATTACCGTGGCATGTTTTCGACCTGGTAAATCCACCGTAGATCAAATCGTGGAAAAGGCCTATGAAAACCAGATCGACACGTACCACTTCTTTATAGACTACACAGCGGCTTTCGATAGCCCACGGCGAGACTGCCTATATGCTCCCATGTCTGGACTTGATATTCCTGCAGAGTAATACATATAGCTCCGTCAAGGTAGGAAAGGACCCCTCCGAAACCTTCGATATCAAGAACGGTCTCAAGTAGGGAGACTTGCTGTTTTGTATGCTTTTCAATCTCCTGATGGAGAGCATTATAAGGAAAGCTGGTGTACAGCGGACGGGCCATTGTGTCAATTGCTAATGAAAGAGAATCCGCCTAAGTGGCTCTTCCCCTAAATATGGGCAAGACTAAGTTCATGGTGTGCTCTAGCATAGAATCATGGCGTCTTGATACTCCATGCAGCCAACATTCCCAACCATTGAAATTAATATTTTCGCACTAATCATTCCAAGTCCACTCTATTCACAATAATATTAAAATCAAAATTTCTGCTCTATCTTGGCTCTGCTGTAGCGATCATGAATATGCAGCTTTCTTCGTCCCGTCTGCATGATAGATGGACAAACAAACCGTTTTTGTGCTTGCAAACTTAATATTTCCCACAAAACTTAACATATAAAACAAAACCCTTTTCGGTATGGTATTCTCATTATTTTTTCCATGCAAAATTTGAACCGAAAATAAGGAACACAAAAAACGGGTTAAATCGGTTAGGGCCTTCCTAACCTGGTTATGTACCCAACATTTGAGGGATTAATTCAGATTCATATAGATAAATGGTGTGAGATAGAAGATGTATTACTCCCAAGAAAATATTATGTATTATATATTAGTATCAGATATGCACATAATCATCCATAAGTTATTGTGTGTAACTAAGATATATTCCCTACACCATCTTTTTGCAATGCCTATGCATTTTGTCTAGGTAAATTCCCAGAAGTGTTTATCACGCTAATTGTTTCTTGGAATAACATTCCCAATCATAATCCAACGCTGCCAGCGTTAGTCGTCATACTCTGCTATCTACACCAGAGGACTACTGCAATAAATGGCGCAACCCACAAAATTAGGCAGATAATAAATCCGGTACCTGCTTCACACCTGTTTTGCTTATAAAAGGCCACTGTTTGCACAACTGAACTCATAACCACTAAAG
Organism: Cacoxenus indagator; assembly: GCA_035041755.1. Lineage (NCBI taxonomy): Eukaryota > Metazoa > Arthropoda > Insecta > Diptera > Drosophilidae > Cacoxenus > Cacoxenus indagator. Next base: position 1,363 of record JAWNKX010000476.1, read on the forward strand.
CTGTACGCTAGGGAGTGTGCACCCTAATTTAGTTAAAGTGTAAATTAAAATGCGAAATTACCCAAAATATTTTATATTCAAAGGAGTAAGAACTTCAAAATGGAGGAATTAAATCACACTACGGAATATCGTCAGTTGGGCACAACATCCGCGATTAGCCTTGCTCTACCAACAGAAGCTGATCGTGTATTGACCAATAAACTCCGTGTGACACTCGCACAGCATAATATATTCGAAACTCAAGAAGAGTTTCTTCATCGTGGAGAAGTGTTGGCACAGCTCGACACAATACTGAAGAAATGGATCAGAGACATGGCCATAGCCAAGCTCATGCCACAGTCAGTAGCCGATCGTGTAGGCGGAAAGATTTTCGCATTTGGCTCCTTTCGACTCGGTGTCCAAGATCAACGCAGCCGACATCGATGCGCTGTGTGTGGCGCCACGCCATGTCGAACGAACACAATTTTTTCGTGGGTTCTACAAAGTGCTACGATCCCAACCGCAAGTGACGGAGTGCCGATCTATTGAAGAAGCATTTGTGCCTGTCATAAAGATGAATTTTGCAGGCATCGAAATAGATTTGGTATTTGCACGTCTCTCACTGACGGAGATACCTGAAGACTTATCTTTAGATGATAGTCGACTGCTGAAGAATCTCGACCAATGCTCAGTGCGCAGTCTCAATGGCTGCAGGATCACTGATTCTATTCTCAAGCTCGTACCTGACACAGACACCTTCCGCCTGGCATTGCGTGCTATCAAGCTCTGGGCAAAAAGTAAGTACACTTATTTATGAGTACTTTGTATTTTCGAGCATATCCACTAACCAAGTCTTATGTTTCTCCCTTCCAGAACGAGGAATATACTCAAATTGTCTAGGATATTTTGGCGGTGTTACCTGGGCCATGCTCATGGCGCGTGTTTGCCAATTATACCCCAATGCAGCACCTGCGACTCTAGTTCAAAAAATGTTCCTTGTGTTCTCTACTTGGCGGTGGCCAAGCCCAGTCTTCCTTAAACAACCCGACAATATAGACATGGGCTTCCAAGTCTGGGATCCTCGCATCAATCTGGCTGATCGCCATCACCTAATGCCAATCATCACACCTGCATATCCTCAACAGAACTCTACTCACAATGTCACAGAATCGACAAGGAAGGTTATAATCGATGAGATCAACGCTGCCAATAACTTGTTAGACGATATCGCTCAGGGGAAAGAAACCTGGGAGCGCTTCTTTGAGTCGCCTCCATTCTACTGCAAATACAAGCATTTCCTTGTACTCCTAGCAACTGCATCGCGACAGGAAGACCACACCGAATGGACCGGCTTTGTTGAGGCAAAAATTCGTTTGCTTGTTCATAGCTTGGAAAAGCTAAAGCATTTTACACTAGCACACGTCAATCCAAAGAAAATAAATTATAATCGACGTGTATTGGGCGAGAATCCAGCTGATATTGCAGCCCCCTTCTGTTCGATGTGGTTCATCGGGCTGACCTTCGATGTACAGGCACACTTAAACGTTAATATAACGGACACAATTAAAAATTTTAGGGACATTTTGATAAAGCAAGCATTCAACAGCGGGTTGTTAAAACAGGAAATGGACATAGATATTCGCTATGTAAAACGAAAGGGTTTGTCGTTGTATTTGGATCCGGACGTGCTCAAACGCGATCGTTTCATGAGGCAACGAAAATCAGCACCAAAAAAAAGGCGTCGTTCCCCGGATTCGGGCTCTGACGGTAGCAATAACGCGGACTACAGCAGTGAGAGCAAGCGATATCGCCCGGACAGCGAACCAGTCACTGGCAGCACATCTCCAGATACGAACTCCTCATCCCGCTCGCTTTCGCCACAAAACGAAAAATTGAGGCACGACGACATTGAACTAAACTAGAATTATAATATAAGAATACGCAGAATGCTTTTGTATGTGTTTTCCGTTCTAATGTTTATGTTTACGTGCACTGCGAGGCTGTTCACAAAGTAGGCGGCCTAACACGGATGCATACTCTTTTTACTAATTCTTCTATTCCAGCGTTGAGAATGAAGTCTTAAAAGTTTCATTTTAAAAATTGGTAACCATATGAATTGTAGCTTTTCCACTCTTTATTACGCAAGCTACTTCTGGGAACACCCTCGGAAGATATGCTATGTGTATATATTACAAGAAATCTAGAAATATTTCATATCATATGCATAAAATAGGCGGTCTCAATGCAGACCAACTATGTATATCCGCAATGTAAAGTAGTATATTCCTATAAAATAAGCTTACTGTCTAAAGATATTTGCAAAATTAAATTACAAAAAATAAATAAATAAATTAATTAATTAAATTATGTATCGCTTTCTTTATTATTATTGTTATTCTATTTTTCCTTGACATGGTGGATGTATTTAAAAATCAAAATTCATCGTCTACAATGAATCATGTCGACTGCATCGTTAATTTTGTTATTGTTATATCAAATGTATAATAATGCAATACATACTCTTCAGCAAAGTTTGGATGAATAGGCATTACTTTGTCGGCTTGATATACGGAGTCGTTATACCCATTGGAATTAACTATTCGAATTGGGCAAAAATATTACAGCACTAATATGAAAGACGGAAGTACAATGGATTGCGGATCGTTGTATCAGCAAACAATTTGCACCTGGCAATTGTGAAACGGAAGACTGAAAATTAGAATTAGAGGCTTTACCAGACAATTTGCTTCATATGATTCCGATGGATGCAAAATAACGGAAGTAGCTCTAGACCTTTACAAAAAGGAAAAATTCTGGAGAACACACTTGGCGTTGTAATCAATTCGTGTGCCGGGGGTGTGGTCAAGAGAATATGATTTCTGTATATTTTAGCGCGTGCCATGGAAAGATCAATCCTAATCCAATGTTTGGCCCTTCCATTATGTTGTATAAAGAGCGGATGCCGGTGTTGCTACTTTGTTGGGTACCTGTTATGCGCACAAGAGTCTCCTAACACTTAAAAAAAATAAATCTATACCACTTCAATAATATCCATTTCTGCGAATGCTCTTTATCACAACTCTAAAAGTATGCCATTCAAACTAGAACCGTGAAATCTATATATATAGACAAACGTTTTATATAAACACACTTTTTCTTTCTACAAACTTTCTTTGTTCCTATTCTTGAGTATCACACCTGACTGAGTGAACCGATCGGTATAAAATTTGGTATATACATTCTTCCAACACTGACGAAGGTTCTTGTGTATATTGCATCGCATTGCGAAAACTAGAAGTTGGAAAATTCCATTCAATTTTTTTGTATAAAATCAATACTTCCGCATCATCTGACTCTGAGTTCGAGAAAACTCGGTTTGACCTAAAAGTTTATTTTAATTTTCGATTGAAACATTGTCCATGAAAAATCAAATTATTTGTTCGTTTAATAGCAAAGGATCCGGCGTTGCTCGGTATTTGTGTAGAATGGAGATGTTAACCTCTGTAATCTAGTTGAGCAATTTTTGGTAGGGCATAGTCGTATGAATTCGCGTTATCAACATTCTATTTTTTATTTCTTTCATGCTCATTAACTCGCCCTCTTCACGTTTTATGGTTGCTTTTATATATAAACGAACATTCATGCAAACTTTACTAGTTTTTCTTTTTAGGTAATTTGACCTATCTGCTCACACAACAGAATCCTACCGTTTGGTGTCGAAACTTTAAACCATTGCAATCTTGATAAACAATGCCCATTGTTCCAAGGTCGACCGATAGATTTGCGCGGTAATATAATGTTGGATCGTAGTTGAACGCCAAATTCGTCGAAATTAACTGTACCCGTTTTTCCGGACTCATTGGATCGCGCTTCAGAAACTCTTCTTTGATCCAAATACTCACTACGCTCTTCCTCAGTCTCATTGACTCGACAATCATGTTCTTGCATTGCTGCAGGTGTACCAATACTTTAATTTGAATTTTCGATTTTAAATTTAACCTTTTTTCATTAATACAATGTCTTTGGCAATGTCTATTATTTCACGGCGGTAGACACAACTCATACATCTAAGGTTGAGCAACGATCGCCTGTGTACTGTAACAATTCTGTTCGTTGTGATAGACAAAATTATTTGCCTTTCGTTCGGAGAGAAAACGAAAAGAGTTGATGGTTTACCGACACTCGATCATGCTTGGAAAAAGCACGACAATTCAAGATTTATAGCACACACTTCCAACGATTGGCCTTGGGACTTATTAATCGGTCTCAGAAACTGGATACGCAAGTCGGTTGGAATCAGTGGTATTTTTGTAATCAGAAGATCGTCGCCTTCGAACTTTCCTGTGATTATGATGCTCCAATATCGTTGTTCATCAGCCTCTTAACATCGAGTCTTGTTCCACTGCCTAATGTTGACTGGGTCAGGTTGCCCAATATGATTATATCGAGCCAACCTTCAGTTGCGAATTACACGGCGTCATTCCTTGCAAAGCCAATAAATTTTGTTTTCTCTGGAAGCGAGAAATCGAAATAAATTTTGTAAGATGAGATATTTAAAAAAAATTCTATTTCGGTACGGACAGGAGTGCCGTGAAGCTACAGCTGCAAAAGACGCCGCCTACCGAAGAACGCTGCAAGCTGTAGCTACTTGAGCTATTGTAGAAGGCTACAGGACTAAGAAAAGGGAAGAGAAACACTTTTTCAGATGCAAGAAACGAGAGCATGAACGGCGAGAGTTTGAGAATATAGAATACTTCAGAAGCACATTACGTGCCACATTACCGTGGCATGTTTTCGACCTGGTAAATCCACCGTAGATCAAATCGTGGAAAAGGCCTATGAAAACCAGATCGACACGTACCACTTCTTTATAGACTACAAAGCGGCTTTCGATGGCCCACGGCGAGACTGCCTATATGCTCCCATGTCTGGACTTGATATTCCTGCAGAGTAATACATGTAGCTCCGTCAAGGTAGGAAAGGACCCCTCCGAAACCTTCGATATCAAGAACGGTCTCAAGTAGGGAGACTCGCTGTTTTGTATGCTTTTCAATCTCCTGATGGAGAGCATTATAAGGAAAGCTGGTGTACAGCGGACGGGCCATTGTGTCAATTGCTAATGAAAGAGAATCCGCCTAAGTGGCTCTTCCCCTAAATATGGGCAAGACTAAGTTCATGGTGTGCTCTAGCATAGAATCATGGCGTCTTGATACTCCATGCAGCCAACATTCCCAACCATTGAAATTAATATTTTCGCACTAATCATTCCAAGTCCACTCTATTCACAATAATATTAAAATCAAAATTTCTGCTCTATCTTGGCTCTGCTGTAGCGATCATGAATATGCAGCTTTCTTCGTCCCGTCTGCATGATAGATGGACAAACAAACCGTTTTTGTGCTTGCAAACTTAATATTTCCCACAAAACTTAACATATAAAACAAAACCCTTTTCGGTATGGTATTCTCATTATTTTTTCCATGCAAAATTTGAACCGAAAATAAGGAACACAAAAAACGGGTTAAATCGGTTAGGGCCTTCCTAACCTGGTTATGTACCCAACATTTGAGGGATTAATTCAGATTCATATAGATAAATGGTGTGAGATAGAAGATGTATTACTCCCAAGAAAATATTATGTATTATATATTAGTATCAGATATGCACATAATCATCCATAAGTTATTGTGTGTAACTAAGATATATTCCCTACACCATCTTTTTGCAATGCCTATGCATTTTGTCTAGGTAAATTCCCAGAAGTGTTTATCACGCTAATTGTTTCTTGGAATGACATTCCCAATCATAATCCAACGCTGCCAGCGTTAGTCGTCATACTCTGCTCTCTATAGCAGAGGACTACTGCAATAAAAGCTACCCGTGTAATTAGCTACATAATCAAGTACCTGTTCCGTGGACTTTTCGATTATAAAAGACTACTGATTGCACACCTGAAGTCATAACCACTGAAGCTGTATGCTAGAGCGCGTGCATCTTAATTTAGTTAAAGTGTAAATTAAAACGCGAAATTACCCAAAATATTTTATATTCAAAGGAGTAAGAACTTCAAAATGGAGGAATTAAATCACACTACGGAATATCGTCAGTTTGGCACAACATCGGCGATTAGCCTTGCCTTACCAACAGAAGCTGATCGTTTATTGACCAATAAACTCCACGAGGCACTCGTGCAGCATAATGTCTTCGAAACTCAAGAAGAGTTACTACATCGTGGAAAAGTGTTGGCACAGCTCGACACAATACTGAAGAAATGGATCAGAGACATGGCCATAGCCAAGCTCATGCCACAGTCAGTAGCCGATCGTGTAGGCGGAAAGATTTTCGCATTTGGCTCCTTTCGACTCGGTGTCCAAGACAACGCAGCCGACATCGATGCGCTGTGTGTGGCGCCACGCCATGTCGAACGAACACAATTTTTTCGTGGGTTCTACAAAGTGCTACGATCCCAACCGCAAGTGACGGAGTGCCGATCTATTGAAGAAGCATTTGTGCCTGTCATAAAGATGAATTTTGCAGGCATCGAAATAGATTTGGTATTTGCACGTCTCTCACTGACGGAGATACCTGAAGACTTATCTTTAGATGATAGTCGACTGCTGAAGAATCTCGACCAATGCTCAGTGCGCAGTCTCAATGGCTGCAGGATCACTGATTCTATTCTCAAGCTCGTACCTGACACAGACACCTTCCGCCTGGCATTGCGTGCTATCAAGCTCTGGGCAAAAAGTAAGTGACATATTTATGAGTACTTTGTATTTTCGAGCATATCCACTAACCAAGTCTTATGTTTCTCCCTTCCAGAACGAGGAATATACTCAAATTGTCTAGGATATTTTGGCGGTGTTACCTGGGCCATGCTCATGGCGCGTGTTTGCCAATTATACCCCAATGCAGCACCTGCGACTCTAGTTAAAAAAATGTTTCTTGTGTTCTCTACTTGGCGTTGGCCAAGACCAGTCTTCCTTAAACAACCCGACAATATAGACATGGGCTTCCAAGTCTGGGATCCTCGCATCAATCTGGCTGATCGCCATCACCTAATGCCAATCATCACACCTGCATATCCTCAACAGAACTCTACTCACAATGTCACAGAATCGACAAGGAAGGTTATAATCGATGAGATCAACGCTGCCAATAACTTGTTAGACGATATCGCTCAGGGGAAAGAAACCTGGGAGCGCTTCTTTGAGTCGCCTCCATTCTACTGCAAATACAAGCATTTCCTTGTACTCCTAGCAACTGCATCGCGACAGGAAGACCACACCGAATGGACCGGCTTTGTTGAGGCAAAAATTCGTTTGCTTGTTCATAGCTTGGAAAAGCTAAAGCATTTTACACTAGCACACGTCAATCCAAAGAAAATAAATTATAATCGACGTGTATTGGGCGAGAATCCAGCTGATATTGCAGCCCCCTTCTGTTCGATGTGGTTCATCGGGCTGACCTTCGATGTACAGGCACACTTAAACGTTAATATAACGGACACAATTAAAAATTTTAGGGACATTTTGATAAAGCAAGCATTCAACAGCGGGTTGTTAAAACAGGAAATGGACATAGATATTCGCTATGTAAAACGAAAGGGTTTGTCGTTGTATTTGGATCCGGACGTGCTCAAACGCGATCGTTTCATGAGGCAACGAAAATCAGCACCAAAAAAAAGGCGTCGTTCCCCGGATTCGGGCTCTGACGGTAGCAATAACGCGGACTACAGCAGTGAGAGCAAGCGATATCGCCCGGACAGCGAACCAGTCACTGGCAGCACATCTCCAGATACGAACTCCTCATCCCGCTCGCTTTCGCCACAAAACGAAAAATTGAGGCACGACGACATTGAACTAAACTAGAATTATAATATAAGAATACGCAGAATGCTTTTGTATGTGTTTTCCGTTCTAATGTTTATGTTTACGTGCACTGCGAGGCTGTTCACAAAGTAGGCGGCCTAACACGGATGCATACTCTTTTTACTAATTCTTCTATTCCAGCGTTGAGAATGAAGTCTTAAAAGTTTCATTTTAAAAATTGGTAACCATATGAATTGTAGCTTTTCCAGTCTTTATTACGCAGGCTACTTCTGCAAGAAATCTAGAAATATTTCATATCATATGCATAAAATAGGCGGTCTCAATGCAGACCAACTATGTATATCCGCAATCTAAAGTACTATATTCCTATAAAATAAGCTTACTGTCTAAAGAGATTTGCAAAATTAAATTACAAAAAATAAATAAATTATTTAATTAATTAAATTATGTATCGCTTTCTTTATTATTATTGTTTTTCTATTTTTTCTTGACATGGTGGATGTATTTAAAAATCAAAATTCATCGTCTACAATGAATCATGTCGACTGCATCGTTAATTTTGTTATTGTTATATCAAATGTATAATAATGCAATACATACTCTTCAGCAAAGTTTGGATGAATAGGCATTACTTTGTCGGCTTGATATACGGAGTCGTTATACCCATTGGAATTAACTATTCGAATTGGGCAAAAATATTACAGCACTAATATGAAAGACGGAAGTACAATGGATTGCGGATCGTTGTATCAGCAAACAATTTGCACCTGGCAATTGTGAAACGGAAGACTGAAAATTAGAATTAGAGGCTTTACCAGACAATTTGCTTCATATGATTCCGATGGATGCAAAATAACGGAAGTAGCTCTAGACCTTTACAAAAAGGAAAAATTCTGGAGAACACACTTGACGTTGTAATCAATTCGTGTGCCGGGGGTGTGGTCAAGAGAATATGATTTCTGTATATTTTAGCGCGTGCCATGGAAAGATCAATCCTAATCCAATGTTTGGCCCTTCCATTATGTTGTATAAAGAGCGGATGCCGGTGTTGCTACTTTGTTGGGTACGTGTTATGCGCACAAGAGTCTCCTAACACTTAAAAAAAATAAATCTATACCACTTCAATAATATCCATTTCTGCGAATGCTCTTTATCACAACTCTAAAAGTATGCCATTCAAACTAGAACCGTGAAATCTATATATATAGACAAACGTTTTATATAAACACACTTTTTCTTTCTACAAACTTTCTTTGTTCCTATTCTTGAGTATCACACCTGACTGAGTGAACCGATCGGTATAAAATTTGGTATATACATTCTTCCAACACTGACGAAGGTTCTTGTGTATATTGCATCGCATTGCGAAAACTAGAAGTTGGAAAATTCCATTCAATTTTTTTGTATAAAATCAATACTTCCGCATCATCTGACTCTGAGTTCGAGAAAACTCGGTTTGACCTAAAAGTTTATTTTAATTTTCGATTGAAACATTGTCCATGAAAAATCAAATTATTTGTTCGTTTAATAGCAAAGGATCCGGCGTTGCTCGGTATTTGTGTAGAATGGAGATGTTAACCTCTGTAATCTAGTTGAGCGATTTTTGGTAGGGCATAGTCGCATGAATTCGCGTTATCAACATTCTATTTTTTATTTCTTTCATGCTCATTAACTCGCCCTCTTCACGTTTTATGGTTGCTTTTATATATAAACGAACATTCATGCAAACTTTACTAGTTTTTCTTTTTAGGTAATTTGACCTATCTGCTCACACAACAGAATCCTACCGTTTGGTGTCGAAACTTTAAAATTTTGCAATCTTGATAAACAATGAACATTGTTCCAAGGTCGACCGATAGATTTGCGCGGTAATATAATGTTGGATCGTAGTTGAACGCCAAGTTCGTCGAAATTAACTGTACCCGTTTTTCCGGACTCATTGGATCGCGCTTCAGAAACTCTTCTTTGATCCAAATACTCACTACGCTCTTCCTCAGTCTCATTGACTCGACAATCATGTTCTTGCATTGCTGCAGGTGTACCAATACTTTAATTTGAATTTTCGATTTTAAATTTAACCTTTTTTCATTAATACAATGTCTTTGGCAATGTCTATTATTTCACGGCGGTAGACACAACTCATACATCTAAGGTTGAGCAACGATCGCCTGTGTACTGTAACAATTCTGTTCGTTGTGATAGACAAAATTATTTGCCTTTCGTTCGGAGAGAAAACGAAAAGAGTTGATGGTTTACCGACACTCGATCATGCTTGGAAAAAGCACGACAATTCAAGATTTATAGCACACACTTCCAACGATTGGCCTTGGGACTTATTAATCGGTCTCAGAAACTGGATACGCAAGTCGGTTGGAATCAGTGGTATTTTTGTAATCAGAAGATCGTCGCCTTCGAACTTTCCTGTGATTATGATGCTCCAATATCGTTGTTCATCAGCCTCTTAACATCGAGTCTTGTTCCACTGCCTAATGTTGACTGGGTCAGGTTGCCCAATATGATTATATCGAGCCAACCTTCAGTTGCGAATTAGACGCCGTCATTCCTTGCAAAGCCAATAAATTTTGTTTTCTCTGGAAGCGAGAAATCGAAATAAATTTTGTAAGATGAGATATTTAAAAAAAAAATCTATTTCGGTACGGACAGGAGTGCCGTGAAGCTACAGCTGCAAAAGACGCCGCCTACCGAAGAACGCTGCAAGCTGTAGCTACTTGAGCTATTGTAGAAGGCTACAGGACTAAGAAAAGGGAAGAGAAACACTTTTTCAGATGCAAGAAACGAGAGCATGAACGGCGAGAGTTTGAGAATATAGAATACTTCAGAAGCACATTACCGTGGCATGTTTTCGACCTGGTAAATCCACCGTAGATCAAATCGTGGAAAAGGCCTATGAAAACCAGATCGACACGTACCACTTCTTTATAGACTACACAGCGGCTTTCGATAGCCCACGGCGAGACTGCCTATATGCTCCCATGTCTGGACTTGATATTCCTGCAGAGTAATACATATAGCTCCGTCAAGGTAGGAAAGGACCCCTCCGAAACCTTCGATATCAAGAACGGTCTCAAGTAGGGAGACTTGCTGTTTTGTATGCTTTTCAATCTCCTGATGGAGAGCATTATAAGGAAAGCTGGTGTACAGCGGACGGGCCATTGTGTCAATTGCTAATGAAAGAGAATCCGCCTAAGTGGCTCTTCCCCTAAATATGGGCAAGACTAAGTTCATGGTGTGCTCTAGCATAGAATCATGGCGTCTTGATACTCCATGCAGCCAACATTCCCAACCATTGAAATTAATATTTTCGCACTAATCATTCCAAGTCCACTCTATTCACAATAATATTAAAATCAAAATTTCTGCTCTATCTTGGCTCTGCTGTAGCGATCATGAATATGCAGCTTTCTTCGTCCCGTCTGCATGATAGATGGACAAACAAACCGTTTTTGTGCTTGCAAACTTAATATTTCCCACAAAACTTAACATATAAAACAAAACCCTTTTCGGTATGGTATTCTCATTATTTTTTCCATGCAAAATTTGAACCGAAAATAAGGAACACAAAAAACGGGTTAAATCGGTTAGGGCCTTCCTAACCTGGTTATGTACCCAACATTTGAGGGATTAATTCAGATTCATATAGATAAATGGTGTGAGATAGAAGATGTATTACTCCCAAGAAAATATTATGTATTATATATTAGTATCAGATATGCACATAATCATCCATAAGTTATTGTGTGTAACTAAGATATATTCCCTACACCATCTTTTTGCAATGCCTATGCATTTTGTCTAGGTAAATTCCCAGAAGTGTTTATCACGCTAATTGTTTCTTGGAATAACATTCCCAATCATAATCCAACGCTGCCAGCGTTAGTCGTCATACTCTGCTCTCTATAGCAGAGGACTACTGCAATAAAAGCTACTGCAATAAAGTTAGCTAGATAATCAGGTACCTGCTTCGCGGACTTTTCAATTATAAAAGACTACTGATTGCACACCTGAAGTCATAACCACTGAAGCTGTATGCTAGAGAGCGTGCATCTTAATTTAGTTAAAGTGTAAATTAAAACGCGAAATTACCCAAAATATTTTATATTCAAAGGAGTAAGAACTTCAAAATGGAGGAATTAAATCACACTACGGAATATCGTCAGTTGGGCACAACATCGGCGATTAGCCTTGCCTTACCAACAGAAGCTGATCGTTTATTGACCAATAAACTCCACGAGGCACTCGTGCAGCATAATGTCTTCGAAACTCAAGAAGAGTTACTACATCGTGGAAAAGTGTTGGCACAGCTCGACACAATACTGAAGAAATGGATCAGAGACATGGCCATAGCCAAGCTCATTCCACAGTCAGTAGCCGATCGTGTAGGCGGAAAGATTTTCGCATTTGGCTCCTTTCGACTCGGTGTCCAAGACAACGCAGCCGACATCGATGCGCTGTGTGTGGCGCCACGCCATGTCGAACGAACACAATTTTTTCGTGGGTTCTACAAAGTGCTACGATCCCAACCGCAAGTGACGGAGTGCCGATCTATTGAAGAAGCATTTGTGCCTGTCATAAAGATGAATTTTGCAGGCATCGAAATAGATTTGGTATTTGCACGTCTCTCACTGACGGAGATACCTGAAGACTTATCTTTAGATGATAGTCGACTGCTGAAGAATCTCGACCAATGCTCAGTGCGCAGTCTCAATGGCTGCAGGATCACTGATTCTATTCTCAAGCTCGTACCTGACACAGACACCTTCCGCCTGGCATTGCGTGCTATCAAGCTCTGGGCAAAAAGTAAGTACACTTATTTATGAGTACTTTGTATTTTCGAGCATATCCACTAACCAAGTCTTATGTTTCTCCCTTCCAGAACGAGGAATATACTCAAATTGTCTAGGATATTTTGGCGGTGTTACCTGGGCCATGCTCATGGCGCGTGTTTGCCAATTATACCCCAATGCAGCACCTGCGACTCTAGTTAAAAAAATGTTTCTTGTGTTCTCTACTTGGCGTTGGCCAAGACCAGTCTTCCTTAAACAACCCGACAATATAGACATGGGCTTCCAAGTCTGGGATCCTCGCATCAATCTGGCTGATCGCCATCACCTAATGCCAATCATCACACCTGCATATCCTCAACAGAACTCTACTCACAATGTCACAGAATCGACAAGGAAGGTTATAATCGATGAGATCAACGCTGCCAATAACTTGTTAGACGATATCGCTCAGGGGAAAGAAACCTGGGAGCGCTTCTTTGAGTCGCCTCCATTCTACTGCAAATACAAGCATTTCCTTGTACTCCTAGCAACTGCATCGCGACAGGAAGACCACACCGAATGGACCGGCTTTGTTGAGGCAAAAATTCGTTTGCTTGTTCATAGCTTGGAAAAGCTAAAGCATTTTACACTAGCACACGTCAATCCAAAGAAAATAAATTATAATCGACGTGTATTGGGCGAGAATCCAGCTGATATTGCAGCCCCCTTCTGTTCGATGTGGTTCATCGGGCTGACCTTCGATGTACAGGCACACTTAAACGTTAATATAACGGACACAATTAAAAATTTTAGGGACATTTTGATAAAGCAAGCATTCAACAGCGGGTTGTTAAAACAGGAAATGGACATAGATATTCGCTATGTAAAACGAAAGGGTTTGTCGTTGTATTTGGATCCGGACGTGCTCAAACGCGATCGTTTCATGAGGCAACGAAAATCAGCACCAAAAAAAAGGCGTCGTTCCCCGGATTCGGGCTCTGACGGTAGCAATAACGCGGACTACAGCAGTGAGAGCAAGCGATATCGCCCAGACAGCGAACCAGTCACTGGCAGCACATCTCCAGATACGAACTCCTCATCCCGCTCGCTTTCGCCACAAAACGAAAAATTGAGGCACGACGACATTGAACTAAACTAGAATTATAATATAAGAATACGCAGAATGCTTTTGTATGTGTTTTCCGTTCTAATGTTTATGTTTACGTGCACTGCGAGGCTGTTCACAAAGTAGGCGGCCTAACACGGATGCATACTCTTTTTACTAATTCTTCTATTCCAGCGTTGAGAATGAAGTCTTAAAAGTTTCATTTTAAAAATTGGTAACCATATGAATTGTAGCTTTTCCAGTCTTTATTACGCAAGCTACTTCTGGGAACACCCTCGGAAGATATGCTATGTGTATATATTACAAGAAATCTAGAAATATTTCATATCATATGCATAAAATAGGCGGTCTCAATGCAGACCAACTATGTATATCCGCAATGTAAAGTAGTATATTCCTATAAAATAAGCTTACTGTCTAAAGATATTTGCAAAATTAAATTACAAAAAATAAATAAATAAATTAATTAATTAAATTATGTATCGCTTTCTTTATTATTATTGTTATTCTATTTTTCCTTGACATGGTGGATGTATTTAAAAATCAAAATTCATCGTCTACAATGAATCATGTCGACTGCATCGTTAATTTTGTTATTGTTATATCAAATGTATAATAATGCAATACATACTCTTCAGCAAAGTTTGGATGAATAGGCATTACTTTGTCGGCTTGATATACGGAGTCGTTATAACCATTGGAATTAACTATTCGAATTGGGCAAAAATATTACAGCACTAATATGAAAGACGGAAGTACAATGGATTGCGGATCGTTGTATCAGCAAACAATTTGCACCTGGCAATTGTGAAACGGAAGATTGAAAATTAGAATTAGAGGCTTTACCAGACAATTTGCTTCATATGATTCCGATGTACGCAAAATAAGGTTAGTAGCCTTAGATCTTTACAAAAAGGGAAAATTCTGAAGAACATTCTCTACTCTCGTAATCTTCAATGTGTCGGTCAATAAGTACCCGAGCTAGGCTTTTCACAAATTGTTATATTCCTCACACAATGTGAAAGTGAGTTTGTCCTTTTGTATGTTGAGCTGTTGAGAAATTTAAAGGAAGTTGAATATTTGCCATGCGCCGTTTATCGGTAAAGTTGTTGATACTGTTCAGAACGATCATTGCTCCGATTTGTTTGATCCACTGCGAAATATATACGTTTCTCCACAGTTTATTGTTCTCGCATAACTTGTCTCTGCTCACGCGCCAGTCAAGCTTGTGTAGTGTTAATTGTGCGGCGAGTGAAAAATCTGAATGCGGGTGTAGCCTGCAGCAATTAAAACAAACGTTCGAAAGGAAGTCAAGTTAATTAATGAAGTACGGCAAGTCGCTTCTAGCTGACCGAATTCGATTGTAGAATGCTTTGAGAGGGTTGCGAATGGTTGAGCAAAGATAAGAACAGCGGTAAGAGGAGCACTTGGGAAAGCTTGTGCGATACACAAGTTTTTAGTCGACTGGCAGAGAAGCACCACAAGAAACGCGATTTCAGCTATGACGATAGTTTGATTGATTTTCTCTTGCTTCACGGTGTTGTCAGATTTCATCGAATGCTGCAAGCGATGGCAGAACAGCATAACATTTTGCGACTCAATTCGTTTGATATCGAAAGACAGCTGAAGTACTTGCAGACAGAAAGATAATCAGACC
The DNA here is from genome assembly GCA_035041755.1 of Cacoxenus indagator. Classification (NCBI taxonomy): domain Eukaryota; kingdom Metazoa; phylum Arthropoda; class Insecta; order Diptera; family Drosophilidae; genus Cacoxenus; species Cacoxenus indagator. Next base: position 16,741 of record JAWNKX010000476.1, read on the forward strand.
AACCTACAAACTGCACGAATGAGTGAAAATGTGAGAATCAAAGGATGCGTGGCATTCAAAGCAATAATTTTATTTTTTTATATTTTTATTTTTCTTATTTTGGATTGCAGTCACTTTTATCGGTTGCATAGTAATCGGGCTTTGTTGTTACAGTGCCACGCCACACGCTGCCCACATCCGCAGCTCAGGCAAACACATGCATGAGTTTCTGAAAATGCGCAAATGCTATTTACGCGTTTTGCTCCCTCCTTATACAATATCCTTTTTTTGATATTTCTTTAACCAATTTTTCTACTTTCAGAAGCGTTGAAAACGCTCATGAAAATGTCGGCAGCAGCGTTGTCAGCAATTGAATAAAATTTATTATCTACATCCGTCGTCTACCAAAGAACATCCTGCGGTTTACTCGCTTCTAAAGCTTTCATTTTCTCTTTCCTTATTGTCTCCCATTTGAACTGGGATTCAAAGTCTGAGTCTAAGCTCTTGGGGTTGCTCATGCAATAGTTTAAATGCTGACACTCGGCCTGCTTGGTTTGTAATGTCACGTCCGGCTTTTATGGGGATCAGTCGGAAAGTATTTCGCAAGCCTTTTAAATGCAAAATTATATATTACTAAAGTGTACCCAGCGCATTGCTGACGCTTGGCATGCTATCCGATCCGAGTGGCGTGTTTTCGTTCTCATCGTCTGCTATTTCTGCTCCCTCTCTCGGACACTACGGACACGTAAAATTTCAGCCATCTAGCGGCTCATAAAAAATGTTATGTAGTTAGTACTTTACTTCCTATTTTATATTTTTCTATGCTTTACTTTTTTTAGGGATGTGCTTTAAGTGGGCTCAAAAATTGGCCTGCAGTAAAAAAGCATAATGAAAAATCTCATCTCTATAGCAACAACTAAAAGATTTCTGCGACTGGAGTTTTTATTCAGAAGTACTGCTTGTGCACTTGTATCACAGCGAAACAAGAACGAATACAAATTTCATAAATTTCAAAATAACTGTTTCCGGTGTATATTTTTTTCATCTTAACAAAAAAAAACCAAGGCAGTATAAGATACGCCACAAAAACAAATTAATTATAAATTAATAAAAATATGAATGAATAAACGGACTACCGACCGCCATGAAGCAATGACCTTTTTAATTATGAATGAATCTATGTTTAAATAGTATGAATAGTATTTCTAGCTGAAATATCTATTTGTCTGCCAAAACATAGTGAAATTAGTTGGTTATGTGTACCTATATACAAAAGTTTCGACAATTCGTCAATACTTCCGCTTACCATTAAATTTACAATGTAAAAACTTGAGTTCTAGTTAACGGATTTAAATAAAAAATTACACAAAAACCTTCGTCCGTCTTGGAAAAATATATATTGCAAATTTCATAACGATCGGTTAACTTAATCACACGTGATACTTAGTCACACGTGAAGCATAGCAACAAAGTAAGTAAATATACACCTTTGTTTTATATATGAAAATATATATGGTATTTGAGCGAATATTCACCGGCCGGTGCTGCGTCCTTGGTCCAGTGCACACTGGTCCCAAAACCAAATTTGTTGGCAGAAAGTCCAAGATTTAAGCAAAAACCATATTTTATTCCAATAGAGTGTTCTCTAAAGCAGTTTAAAATTATAATGGTACAATTGAAGTTGAAGCCCTGACGATTTAGGCAGCCCTGAAAGTCAGCTAATCATTTACAGCAAACTTTGCCTTTTTTAGCCTTGCAAATAAAAGCACATTTCAAATTAGTGTAACTCAGTATTTTCTTTGAATATAAAAGTATACAAATATGGAACACAAAGTTGAGGGTATGTATAATATAAGTGTTATCACGCAATACTTGCTTTATGTGTTTAGTCTTTGTTTATATGTGTTTTTGTAATGTGATGTTTTTAGCAATTCTAACCTCAAACTTGTTGTGTTCCGCGGAATAAAAGTATATTGGATTAACGTGGATTTACACAACTATTAACGCAATGTTGTTCTTTAATGTATATATAATGTGACGATATTAATCTTTTTCACCCGTTTTGACCCCTTTTCGTGAAAATTAACTTTTTCTAGAAACAAAGATTTGAGTCAAGCTGAAATGCTGGAATTTTGGCTTTAAATGATCGTATTACCGTCAGCCTTGCTAATTTTCTGCTGCAACAAAGTAAAACGAATCTAAACCAAAATATAGAGTATTCGATAAAAAAGAAAATGAAGAACTTTTTTGCATTTGTTAATGTTTATTTGACCAAATGCAATCGTATGGTTTCAAGATTTAAAATAAAGCATCAAAGTTGGGTTGCATCCCATATGCAAATACAATTTCAAGCATGTGACTTTGTTGAAGAATTCATTAAAAATGTAGGACGCCCACGATTAACCTATGATGAAGGAAATTCTCGCTTGAAACGCTAATTAGCTACCAAGGTTTCAGCTGTCAATAATAATAATACAAATATTCTTGTCAATGCAGCAGCGGTGTCTTCAAAGAAGACGCACTTGAAAATCGTGGAAGATCAAAAAAGGAAAGCTGAACCTATACCCTTTACTCCAGAAGAAGCCTTAGACTTTTTGATGGAAAATAGCTTGACAAAAGGCAATATATGAACATAACACAACAAAGTAAAACCGGAACTGCGACATTTTCCCGAGCTAGAAGAAATTGCTTGCAGCAAAACACAAATGAAGACCTAATGAATTATCAATTAATTACTTCAATAGATATATAAAAATTGATGTCTTAATTTTTCATGTTTCCCGTTCATGCATATATACATTTTGTTGTTTGTGAAGTGAAATTTGTTTGGAAAGAGGATAGGAGGGTGCGTTTGTCACATTTTATAGGCTCAGGCTTTACATATACTATGACTATAAAGTATTCCAAGTTTCAGATTTGTATCTACATTTTTCGAATTTCAGCCAACAAATTTGGATTTGGGACCAGTGTGCAGTGCTTCATTACGGTATGGGATAGCGCTTAAAGCAGTTCATCCATTGGCTTGTAAAACCAAAAAAAAAAAGAAATAAATACAAATAATAAGCTTAATAGCTCTGCTTGATTACATGTGGGAAAAATTCCAACGCTTTCCGGATTTCACTTAAAAGTGTCTAATCAGAGCGCTTGGCCACATTGATTTCGAAGATTTAACTTCGAAATAAACTCACCAATTTCTCGTACTATGAAAACAACATTATACTACAGTGTAGTCAGAATGGCAAGCAATTATCTCTGCATGAGTTTTACGCCTGTAATTATATGGTGAACAACTATTGCGCAATTCTAGCGCCTAGTCCGCCGACCATTCGCCAGAAATAATATGCAGTGCAACATTCTACAATCATAAACTCTTTTTGACGATGAACTGAAAAATATAGTAGTTTAAACGATTGAGAGCAGACAGGCAGATTAATTTTCCGCATGATAACTCTAAGCCACATAATGCAATTTACTCTCAAATACTACCAGGCAATTTGGGTAAAATTACGGATAGTTATGTTATTCACTGTGATCCAATAAAGGAAGAATAAGTAGAACGATGCTGGTTTTTGGTGCGAAAGGACTTGAAAACACAAGTGTTCTCTAAACAAACTTAAAAAACTCCCGAGATGCGCAAAACTTCTCTTTCAATTTATCAATCAGTTTGTCAGCAAGACAATCGCAAAAACTTTATTACTATAAAATTCCTCGTTGAATTGTTATGTTGGTTATTGAACCTAACCTTCGTAATACTGATATTTTGTGTGACGTTGTTATGATGCCGAACATAGAAACTTTCCAACCCACTTGGCCGATTGTCTTTGATTCTCATTGTACGAAATGAGGCATGTAAAGAGGTTGTTTTGCCCTTTACGCTATTAGCAAAGTGGTTGAACTGTGAATACTCAAGGATGGAGAGCAAAGTGTTGGGCATGAGATGTTGATGACTAGAATTCACTGACGCAAAATGCTGAAACGCATGTCGTTGAGACGAAATCGTAGCCGGAGGCGGAGTTGTGCGTGTTATGCATAAGTAATTAATACTGGAAATGTCTAAAAATAGCAGCAAATGCCTTCAATTCAACTTTAATGAAGCAAGAAAGTCGCAATCAGATGCTTCAATAAAACCAAATTAAGCATTGCGCATAATAACGATGACATCGACAACAACAACAACAAACACTTCACAAATGTATTGTGAAAATTGTAATGGCGTCATGGAGTAAATTTTATTTCCGTTAAGAGTGATTTGAATTGGTGCTGACGCCGAGTTTTCACTCGAAAGCACGAAAAGCTGCGCCATTCATTTTAGACTGACAGCTGAACGGACGGACAAGCCTTCAACATCATTGCATATTTATGCGAAAAAGTAAAAGTAAAAAATCGAAAGCACCAAACACAAAAGATAATGTTTAGTTTGAATTTCGGAAATGATTTAACAATAAAACCGTTTCAATAAACACGACAAAGGTGGTTCTGTAAAAATAGGCAAGGCTGCTAATTTTAAATAGGCAATGATCTGATTTCGACCTATTGTAGGGCAGCAGTGTAGTACAAACACAACTACAGGCTACCTCATCACATCTCACCTCAGCTCATCAAAGAAGGTCAATAGGCAAAACAAAAAAAAAAAACAAAAAAAAATTTGATTGAATCATAACAATTAAAGAGATTTCTTTTATTGGAGTCTTGCTTGCCACGTTTTTGGCTGCGCTGCCAAGAAAATTGGAAAAACTCGTAAATGCGAATTTACTCTGGCCACTGTCGAAATCGTGAAATGTAGTTTTTTGTTTCTTCTCATTTCATTTCATTTCATTTCGTTTTGCTGTGTTTTGTTTTTGTTTTTCTTTTTAATCATGTTCGGCGAAACTAGAGCAAGGGAAACACAGGCGGAACATTACACCAGATGCAGCCAGCTTTGACTAAATAGCACTCAACACCAACACTCTGACGTCAAATTTGTTGAAAAATGCGCTCGTCCCGTTTCTCCTTCGCGTGAATCGGACTTCGCCAAAGTTGTTTCAGTCGTTGTCGTGTTGTTGTCGTCGTCGTTATTTTGTTGGTATTTTCGTCTGTGTATTATTATTATATTTTCTTGCGGTGCGCCGCTGCGCTCGTATTTAAGTTTTATCGAGGCTGTTGTTGCACGGTTTTTAATAAGGTGTACATTGCAGCCCATCAGTAAATCAATCTGTCAGCCCGTCACTCACTCACTCAGTAAATTTTGCGAATGTGCAGTTCGCGAAAAGGTTATGGATTTTATTTGCATGTTAATGTTACGAGTATATTTTTGCAACTTCTGCCAGGGTCGTAATTAATTTATGAACGACATAACAAATAATAAACATTGCCAAAAAATAAGGAAAACTCATTCATATCTGAATGCTAATTCAATGAAGTTACTTTCCTGTTAAATGATTGACTATAATTTTGTGTTCAAACACACCAGCTGTGCCTACAATTACCATCATCATTAATATATACGCCATTTGATAGTCAAACCAACCGAAAGTTTATAAATGAATGCATTCATATTTTATATATATTTTTATAGCAGTACATTATGGAATATTATATCAGTAAGGTGACCGACCAGCTCTACAAGCGAGTTCAGGAAAACGTTGGAAGTGCACAGATTAGCATGACTGAAGAAATTGCGTCTCGACGATTCACTACTTTCTTATTATAAGTTTATTTTAAGCAATATTTTTTTTAGAAGGATTCTCAAAATGGGAAAGTTTTCCACAGAATAAAAGCGTAAATTCTTGCAAAGGTGAGAGTGAGCACTGGCTATAAGGTGAGCATATTAGTGCCAACTGACTATAAAAAGTGTTCTAATTTAACTAATAGTGCTAACGTCTTAGAATCGTATAACGTATAATCGTATAACAATAACAGGCTGTGATTTCCTGTTGTACAATCGAACAATCGAACAATATCAAATCATATAAATTGCCTCGCACACTGCATTACAACTTCTAATTTGGTTTCGGTCACAGATCATCCAGGTATTCGAGACAACGAAATTGCCGACAAGTTGACCATTGAGGGACTGGCCATGCAGACTATATAATACAATTGCCAAACTATAATGATGATGAAATTGATGAAGATCCAAAATTCCCAGACTGGCTCTGATAGACCATTGTTCAATTCGTACACATTATAAGGATTAGATATAATGTATAACAGTCAGTGACATAGCTTCAAGTTAACTGGCAGGCAATTGCAAAACATGGAGTGGCAGCTCTGAGAAAGTATGAGTTGGTGACGTATCTCGCCTATAACTCCAATGCCTACTTCATAGCCCATTTAGGTTGGCTAAATATTATTTGTATGGCATATTCGAGGGTATTGGAATCGTTAGCAATAAGATTGATGCTTATTGTTCGTGGCAGTAAAAATTAGTATAAGTATTAGTACAAGAATTCCCTTTTGTGCCATATTCTTCAATTACATAATTGCATTGCCGTTTAGTATTAAGAAAATAATGTGTAGTACTATGCAAAGTTTTATAATTTCACTTTCTCATTGACCGATCTAATAAAAGGACATGACTTGTGAAACGCCCTTCTTTTCCTTTGTAAGAATAGGCGATGTAAAACAACGTCTCCTCTAAACACCATATATACACACTTGTAATGTTTTTTGTAATAGTCTTGTTAGTACTCACAAAATGTTCTAAATTATTTTAATTAATTCCGACGGCCATTATGCTTGCATATATCTATGAACATTAAATTATTAACTTATTCAGTTCTAATGTAAAAGTTTACTAGTTAAGCAAAACATGTCAGTTCGCAAGTCAAGCATCAGAAAGTTTAGGAATGAAAAGAAAATTTACAAGTGAATGACACAAGGCTGGGTGTTCAGCATTATCGGGTGGCCGATTTCAATGCAAGCAATTCGGTTTCAGTTAAGACGAGTTAATTTCCATTGAAGTGGACGCTCGTGCGCATTTATCATGTAATGCTCATTTAATTGGCCATTTTAATTGGAACTGGTATTTTTCAAATCAGTGTGTGCATGGCATTGAAATTTTCTAGGAATACGAAAAAAATAAATACACTCGAACGTCAGGCCGCGACTGATTGGAGCGCTCATTATGCAGTTGAAAGTACACTTTGTGAGCTACGAAGAATTCGATTACACGTGTACAACACATAATGCGTTAAGCGGATTAAATGGCAAATGAAAAGCCGCGCCATACATATACATACAATATACACAAACAAGCACACCTGGAGCCCTCAAGCACACCTATACAAATGTAAGATAGACAATAGACAGCCAGACAGTTAGACAGACACAAGAAGCACACGTTGTCATGCGAAGTGGGCGGTCAGGGCAAAGGGACTTGCTGGTTTCGATTTACGTATATACTACACAAGTTATGCGACGTTAAAGAGAGAACAAACTAAAAAGGAAATATAATAAAATAATATAACCGTAAGGACACTCATGGACAAAAGGCAAAACGCGTAATTGGAAAATGTTTCTGGGTGAGTGTTGCACTCTGCGTGGTTTTCTGCTCGTTGGCCTTGTTATTGAAAGCAGATCAAATGAAAGGGTTGACAAAGCATTTGTCGGACAAAGCGTACGCAGACGAACAAAAATAAAGTCGTCCTGGCTGCGTGCACGTCAACGTCGAAGCGTCAACGTACTAATGAACAATTCTACGAACGAACGAAGGACAAACGCGTCAATACGTTGTGTATTTGTTTTTTTTTTTTGTTTTTTTTTTTTGCTGTCCCTATAGTCATAGAACGCATGTGCTGTCATGGCGTCTGTGCCAGATGTGTGCCATATGTAAGTGTTAACACCCAGAGCACATAGCGCATGAGCCTTATTTGCATCTCATTAACATTTTTCACGTATGCGACAAACAGCAAATAGCCAACAGATACACACAAAATGAAATGATTCGTATCGAATCGGATCCAACGTGCAAGCACAACACTCACTCGACTGTTAGACTGGCTTTAGTAGGCCCGTCATGACTATGTTTAAGAGCTAAACCATTTTGTTTGGCGCTACAGTGGTGTCGATTTTCTATTTCCAGTGGATCCCACTCAAATTTATGTTTAGCTCATTGTCCTTGCTGCTGCTAATATTTCTACTGCCTGCGCCGGTGGGCATTGTTACGCGTTTGCTGTTTTCTGCCTCGGGTTTTTAACTCTTGACATTTGGCCGCGCTTAATGGGCTTCTTTTACAGGCGCTTGTTACGCTCGTTTGATTGATAGATTATGCTATTATTGTCGTCATTATTTGCTGTTGTCTATGCTGATATACGGTGTTTCTGGTTGGTGTCAAATATTGATAAATGGCTTTAACTACTGTAATTTGGCATTTTCATATGTCTGGTTTTTTAATACTATTTTGCTTCAAATGGCCAAATACCTGCACACAACAACTAAAAACTAAGCTAAATGAAGCCAAGAAATATCGTGCTTTAAAAATCGAATAGTCCCCATACAAATGCAACATAAATATTACTACCAGTTAAATATGAACATACCAAATTTTTTTATTTAGTCGCTAATACGCTTTAGTCTCGATAATCCGACATCGACACTAATCCGGCGTTAATCTCCTTATACCGCCGTCATTGAAAAGTTTTCAAGAATAAAGTTGTAGAACAAAATTTGACGGCCCATCAAGCTTATAGTGTCACTGCTCCAATTGAAATGCGCTCATAAGTGGGAGCTTTTAGTTATTGGAAAGCCTAAACGGCCTAGGCCGTTCAAGAATATAACCATCCCATTTGTTTATGTGGTAAGAGTCAAAAAGAGACCTGGTTAACTAGAGACTTGTGTTATGACTGCTTTCACAATGATTTCGCGCCTAACGTGAAAAGCTTTTAAAGTCACACGATTTACCACAAAAAGCTCTGCTTGTCTTGGATAATGCTCCTGGGCGCAGCCTAAATGACGAATTATCATCTAGTGATGGTTCCGACTTAACCAATGAACTAAAATGTAATCTACAAATTATGAAAAACAATTTACAAGAAGAAGATGGAATGAGAAGAAAACATCTAAACAATTGAATATCAAAGACGCAATTTTAACTGTTGCTGATGCTTGGCATGAAGTAGGAGAAAAATTGTGGCCTACCATTACCAAAGATGACGAGAATCGAGAAGAATAAGATCTGATACCATTATAAGCATTAATACATTTATTACAAAAATGCGGGCATAGTGAGCCATGATATTCTGCATCAATTTAACCTCCGCAATCAACGACAAAGTTGATCCTAATGCAACTAGAACGTGTTATATTTAACTTAAACCATCGTAAGCCTAAAGGTTTCTTTCGATTAGTTAAACATAGGACTAATGAATTTAATGGCCTTTTACACCCAAGAAACTTATATTCTTTTCCAAAGTGCGTGCGATGCTTGAATGTTGGTAATGCGTCGGAGGATTAAATTTTAAGAAATGCCTAGGATCGTATTAAATCTATTCTAAAGCTTTTCAGTTTTGCTCTAAAACCTAAGCCAATTTATCCTCTTATACAAAAAAGATTAAACTCATAGACTCAATCCTTAGATCGCAATCATTGTTGTTTTCAATTACGAGTGTATTTTCAATTTATTGCAGTTTATTAGCCTATAGCTGTGCCAAATATCAATGCTATTATTTGGAATGCTAGCAACTTAATCTGTAGCTCTCTACTACATTGCTAGTCAGACCGATATCCTCATACACTATATATTTGATAGTGTTTGATTTTGGCTAAAGAATTAAATCATTTTTTCAAAATTATTTCCAAAAACCCAATTTCGTTTCAAGTGTACGATCGTTTCACCATCAACGTTTTCTCGCACTACGCGTATAATAAAATATACTAGTTTCTCGCTCAGTGGTCGAAATTCGACCACACAGAGAGTAGCTAATTGCTGAGTTTATTTGGTTTCGAAGATTTCTTTCTTAAAACACATTAGAATCGTCATCAGCGTATTGCCAAACAGTAAGAAGGAGAAACAGAAAATAATGTTCACCCAGAACTGTTATATTCAGATCTCTTTTGCGCTCACTCTCCTTTACTCGCCCTCTCAATCGTACTAACTCTGCTTTGCTCACACTCTCCATCACGCATACTCTTCTTCACCCACACTTTACATACACTCGCACTAAACACTCACACTGTCTCTTGCATTTCTAAGCTGTTATATTTTCAGCGCATGTTGATATTTTGTTGTTGCAATTTCACTGTTTTTTAAAAGTCTTTTTAATGTGCTTAGACATCACTTTTTAACAATTAAACTGTGCTATACTGTGCACATCTACACAACTATAGCTTTCAGTTTGTGTAATTTGCATGTTAAAACGTTGTGTCTATAATAGCGTTAGTTTGATTTAAAAAAATATGTTGACGTATTTATATATAGATGATAACATATTACTATATAAAAATTATAACTTACGATATAAAAATTTGCATTTTCTAGTCAGCTTATACAATACAAAACAGAACAAACAAAAATAAAATTCAACTTATACGCGATAACCCGCAAGCATAGATCAGCCTTGACTTACGTTGTGGTTAATTAACTGTTTACCAGATATATAATAAAGCGCTCATAAAAGTACACATGAAATTCTTATCAAAAAGTTTACTCACCGCCTTAAATCGGTAGCGTTGCGGGGTCCAAAAAATGTTTAATGAAGAAAACTGCCAAGAAGTGCGTACGAAGTCAGTGTTTTTATGTTTATATAACTTCCCTTAAGCGGATTTGCATTATTTGTGAGTAAAAACAAGTGTTTACGGCGAGAAATCAGGAAGCTGCAACGAAAGTGAGCCGAAAAATGAAGCGATTTAGCCAAAAAGAAAAAAGTAACACTTTTTGTTGTTGTGTTAAATACGAGTTAATACGAATGTCGTTGTGGTGTGCGCCTGATAAAAACCAACATCTACCAACATCAAACGTACACACACGCACATCAACACAAGCGCAGTGTAATCTCGTGTTAACAAAATATTTCCGAGCTGTTTGCCACGTCAAAGTGTTTTAAGTGAGGCCCAAAGAAAAAAAACCCAGTTTACTTCCACTTTTTTGTGCTTGACAATATTTTTGGTAATAAGATTTTGCTTGAATATACGGAAAATGCCAGCCAAAATGACAACCGAAGGATGCTTAGGGTGGCCCTTGTGGTCTGTCAAATGCTGCCACCTTCCGAGCTGAGTTTGCTGACTTGCCGCCTGAGTGCCTCGCATTGTAAAAAAAAAAAAAAAAAATACTTCGAACAATGCATGAGGAAAGTTAAGAAAGCACACACACACACACACACACTCTCACAAAAACCAGAAAAGTTTAAGTGGGCTCGAGCTAGTGTACTTTGAACACATGCTTGGCACAAATAGAAATGTTTCAAAAAATGTTTCGTTGTAGTGAGGTACGTCAGAACCGGCGAATGTGTCCAATGCACAGGGTAACTCGGGACTCGTAGTCGCTTACAGCTTTTTGCCATCATATTTCTACATACCTTTCCGTTAGTTTTCTTTCGGCAGGAAATTTCTAAAACTGAAATTTTCTTTTTCACTTTGCAGCGTTTATAATTTTTTCGTTAAGCCAACGAGCATTTGTGCGTATAAGCAAATATTAACATAAAGGATGTGCATGCTACAACACAAAGCCAGTCGGCTGAGTTGTAAGTATTTATCCGATAATTTCGTTTAATAGTCAATTGAGTAATGGTATCTGAGTAATTATCTTATTGTTTTCAAAAGAAAGATTATGTGTGAATACACATGGACCAAATGTTTCTTTAGGTAACAGTAAACAATTCGTTTCTGAAAAAAATTACCAGAGCTCAAGGATATTTGCACAAAAATCGAATAAAATTTCAAAAGAAGATTGTTTTTTTTTTTTGACATTTTCTATAACCTTATAGCGTGGGTTAGAAATATTAACCATAATCATGACCCTACCTCCAGTGCAGTTTGAACACCGACCTATGCAGCGGCAACCACAGAACACTGCCTCTTCTGAAAATGAAAAATTTTTTTATGACACTTTTGTAATTAGGATGCGATATGCAAATCTCTACTACTAATACGCACATTTTATAACTTGAATTAGTCCTAATGGACAAGAGACCTGTACAGCATATAGCATCATATGGGTATCCTATCACATCAACATCAATTCAACTTCATTTTGTTTTGCCGTCCATCGTTAAGTATCTGATTAATGGTTTTGATTTAAAGAGTAGCTTTGATCAACAACTTCTATTTTCGGTCTTTCAGTTTATTTCAAACAAGCCCAATAACAGCGAAAGTTATCATTTATAAATTATCTGATATGTCAATCTTTTTTTTTTCTTTTTTTTTTTGCAGAGGAAAAATATTCCAAGAACCAAATTAAACATCAAATGCTAATCTCATGGCGAAAGATACTAGTACTTCACAGCAGCGGAACTACATGTCATCTACTTGTTTCAGTATTTATTTAATAAAAGCTTAATCTCAAACAACTTTTCAGGCATATCCGAAAGCAATAAGCTCAATGAGGCTGGCATAGCCCCTCCTAAACTGACAAGTTGAGGCGTGCGAAAATATAGGGAGAACGATAGAATGACGCGCACTTCGGCTTCGCACTTTTGCGCCACCTCATCAAAAACAAAAAATGAATAAAATAAAATAAAAAAACACATGCACACAAAACGACGTCTCGATGACGTAGATTGATTTCCGCACATGTTACTTTGATCGATGACGCAGTTCAAGCGAACGAGCAGCGAAAAGATTGAATGGCAAAGCAGAAACGCAAACTATTTTTCAATTGAGGCACACAATTGGTTGCAGTTGAAACTAAGCGGCAACAATCAGAATAGTAAATTGCAAACAAAAAAAAAACAAAAAAAAAACATTTCAAATTTAATAAGTGCAGTTAAGCCTCTCTTAACTCGTGCTCATTAAATACTCCTTAAATGAAGCTAATTTTATGTGTGTGGGGTGTACGCTGCTGTGGTGTGGCTTTGCGCGCTAGTTGTGTTATTCACACATGTACCCTCAGCTTTGTGTTTGTGTCACACAGCAAATAATCAGTAGTTCTAATCAAAATGCCACACAAAACTGTCATGAATGAAAATTACAGTGAAAAAAATAAACGAGAAGAAAAAAGAACGAAAGAAATGGAAAAAAGGGTAGCGCACGACAGCAATAAAAACAACGGCAAAAAAGCGAGAGAGCGAAAACAACTACAAACATACGTATATGTGTACGTTGACGTCGACGCTGATGCCAATGCGAATGTCATTCAGTATGTAGCAGCGTCGCATGCCGGCGCTCCACGTTTGCCGACGGGGGCGTGCAGGCAGCACCAAATCCAAATTGTCTGTGATGTTGGGCGTTTTGGTTTTGTTTTTGTTTTTGTTTGTTTTTTCCTCATTTCATTTTATTCTTTCTTTCTGCAGCACAGCTTGATTTGTCTACGAGTAGCCAGTTTGCTTTTGCGCTGCGCACGCTGCAGCTTATCACATAATTTGAATAAAGTAGCTGCAATCTGCTGTTAGTTTACCGCAAATTAGACTCAAAGATAAAAACAAACCAAAACAAAAAACAAAACAAACGAAAAAAAACTGCTCTACACAACAAACAAATAACGGTCCATTCCAGCTTTCACTATATCGGTTTCAGTCAGCCGTGCTTTCCACACACTAAATTCCACCGTCGCTGTCAGTTTTGGCTTATTATGCGACTTCATTACAGAGTTTAGAACAAGGTCGGAAATAGAAAAAAACAACAACACAAAGCAGCGAAAAGTAGTAGCCATAAATCGTTTGCGCTGATGATAATAATTAAGCAAATATTACGAATACGCTCTGTTGACGCGTACAACGCACATTTCTAATGCGTCCCATGCGAGTTGTTTGAGTTACGCACATCGCTTTCGTTCGGACCGCCGACCCGCGTCAGATACAAAACGATTCCATTTGCGAATTTATGCAGCGTTTTGCGGATTCCAGTCGAGTTTTAGAATAAGTGAACATAGCTGCGCGTGCCAAGCGAAGGCAATAGCTGAAAACGACGCCAACGAAATGAATTTGAAAATCGTTGACACTTTCAATTATGAAATTCCTATTTCCACGGTTCGGTTTTTGCTGCGCGGAATTTTCATGGAGAAAATTGCGAAAGGTAAAAATTTTTCGAACGCTTTGCAGTGGGTGGTGGAAAAAATATGCAAATCAGTAAAATTTCGTGTGAGACAAACCAAAACGAATTGGTGCAGGCCAATAGGACATATTTTCAACTACATCAATTTTCGCTATTTCCATATGTTGAATATGTACTAGTTTTTACGAATTGCCATATTAAGCTCGATATTTTGATAAGGAGACTAAAAGTCCCCGGTTCTCTATTTGTTTTTTTTTTTTTTTTTTGAGTTTTGAATTTATTTGAATAACACCCAACTGATTTGAATGAAAATTTGAGTATGCGTATAATTGAGTTCCGAAATCAATACATTGGTCTACTTAATATTACTAATTATGAGGAGTGTAAAATTGATGCGAAGTTTGAGGCCGCTTTGCTTGGAATGCTCTACTCTTTTCATATTAGACAATGGCATCCAACCTCGTCCATAGTACAGCCAACGTATGGGCTATACGAGACTTTGCTACACTTTTTTGAATTTATTGTTTTTTGCCGGTAAAAATGCTGCCAGCCGCCGTTAAATAAAATGAAAATTGAAAAATTAACTGTAATTAGTCGTTCGCTCGTGTTGTACGCAAGGCAGAATCGCACATGTGTTCTGGGCTCGGTACGAAAAATGCCGTTCGCCGTGCCCACGTTGTGCAGTCGCACACCCAACAAATTACATTAAATTTTGCTATGAACTGAGTGATATACTTGTATATAGATAGATAAGGTGTATGTATTGTTGCTCATTTCGAAGAAGAAGTGTTGCTCTAACCATGCCCGGCTATGATTACCTACGGCAGATCGATCGAATTCCATTAGTGCCAGGCATAACTATCACTCAAAACTCATAAGTGAAATTCAAGATGCAGAATGCTGAGGTATAGCCACTGTAAGTACAGTGGTTTACTGATGTCATTTTTTTTTTTTTGGCACTAGTTTTGGTGAATTTAAATAAAACATTATACCTTATTAAACTTAAACTTGACAACTTAAACAATTTATGAACATAAATTGTGTTAATTTCAAAATGCCAATGATCATTTTACCATACAAATTAGGCCAAGCAAGTCCGTCGGTAAAATTCAAGTTGTCCTAGTTATCCTGGAAAACTACTCTAAACTATTATTTTTTTGCTTTCTAAGATTGAAGAGTTGGTCTGTGTTGTTATTGAATTAATGTATCATATAACTCTAATTAAAATCAATCATATAGGTGTATGTACTATATGAAATTTTTGTTATTTGTTATCGCATCGAAGTAAATCATGGAAGCATGGAGCTCCGTTTATTTTCCTGCTACTACTCGCTATTTCAACTGACTTATTACAATAGCTGGTAAGACCCGTATTACACTTGACAAATCAACTCTCCATTTCTTCCACTCAACCAGTGCTCGACGGTGTACAATCAATTCTATTTAAACACTTTGATATTTCCTTTTATGTTCGTTCGATTGTTCGCCGTTACTTCATTTGTTCGTTCATCTTTTGTAAATTACATTATGAAAAGGGCAAAAGTAGTGTAATCAAATGACGCTACTCAATTTTTAATAGAAAATAATGCAAGATTATGAATTATTACTGCACGTAAAGTGCAAAGAAAATGTAAAGAACTGTCAAAAATGTTAATGTTATAATGTTAATGTTAATAATGAAAGCTACTGAAGATAATGTAATAACTCAGATCAATGCCAAAAAGGTATTAACGATTACTTGAGAGAGTTGATTTCCCAAGTGTAATAACCGTCCAAGTGATTATTACAAATTTAAGTAAAGAGTTGCACTAAGGTGCCACTTCGTAAAAGGCTGCTGAAGAGGCCGCCATTCGTGCAACAACAAACTGAAAAATATGTAAGACATCTGCTGTGGCTGCTGCATGCTCTGTGAAACCGCAGAGCATGACAACGACGGCCTAGCTGTACACTAACGTTTTTTCATGTTTCACTATAATTTTGTTGTTTTCATTTGTACGTGCATTTCTGTGCTGTTTCTGTGCTTGTGTGGTGAATCTTCGTTTGTTTTGCTTATGAAGTTTGCAGTATATTGTGCAATAATTTTATTTGTCAAAAAATCTGGCGTGCGCTACTTTGCACGCATCTCTACTCGTTTTCGTTTTAAATCATTTTTATTTTTGCTTTTTATTGTTTCGCCTTTGTTTGTTTGCTGTCGGTTTATTATTATTTTTTAGTAGTTCTTTTTTTTCGTTTTTTTGTTTTTTTGTTTTTGTGTGTCTAAATTTTCTAAATTTATTCGGCCCGTCACTTTCGACTTTTTACCGCCAGATTTTTTAATGTTGTTTATGCTGCCGCGTTTTGTTCTTCTTTCTTTAACTGACTGACCTGCTACAAATTGACGTGGTTCTTCGAAATTTGCCGCTTTAAAATCTATTTATTTTCTCCGTCAGGAAAACTGCTTGCTTAGTTCATTGACACATGGCTATCAATCGCGTCGCTGCCCTATCAATGCCCCAAAGACTTTTATTTGCGCTTTGTTTACGGCAACTTTCGGTTTTAAAGTAATTTTCCAACTTACCTGCTTCGGTTCAACTCGATGCGAAAACGCTTTCCATATGCTGAGATTTGACTTTGAAAGTTTTCCGTTTTTTTTAAATTAATTTTTTTTATTTATTTATTTTTTTTTTGTTATTTACTTTTTAGCTTTGCGGCTCACTTAGAAATCTGCGCATATTTTCAATGGTTTTGGCACATTTTTTATTGTTTTCTTGTATATAAATTTTTGTTTTTGGATTGACTTTATATACACACTTAATTAACAAAATTTATGTATTTCTCGGTTTAAATATATTTAATTTCTTTATTTATGTACATACATATGTAAATTCATTTGGAACTCGTGGGTGTTAGGCTTGTGTTACTTTGTTGTTGGTAGCTGTGTTGCATTTACCAGTTAATTGTTGTAATTATTTTGTTGTTTTTCTTCTTTTGTAGTTTACACTATGATTTATCAAAGTAAAATTCAGCATTATTATTGGTGTTCGAATGTTGTTCTTCAGTTGAGTAGCGCATCTCGAATGTCTTAGCTCTCTTGGTGTCCACTGTGTTCTGTGTGCTTACTACTATCTATCTATCAACCACACGCAAACGCCGGCAGTTCCACTGAAACTGTGCTCGTCTCTTGTCGCCAACGGCTTTTATAGGCAACGCGCTCTTCGAGCTCCAATGGTGCTCTTCGTGCGTGTGTTATTTCATTTGTAGGCGACACGAACTGACAAGGTGTCGTACGCTCTTCGAAAATAAATTCGAATAGGAAAGAGCACTCGTCGTCTGAACGTCGTCTGTTGGCATGGAGCTGTATAACGTTGTTGCGTATCCCGTGGTGGGAACACTTTGTGCAAATTACACTGTTTGGCAACTGCATTTTGTGACGTCACACGGCGGAAAGTGTAGCGTGCAGTTGGGTGACAGACAGCAGTCAGCAGTTAGCCCTCTCTTATGTTATATGTAGCTTTATGTTGCACGTGCGTAGCCACACAAAGAGACGACCATTTTTCGTTGGCTCAATTTATTTTTGATGTGATCTATTTCGATTCGAAAACTAAACCTTTATGTGCTCTAAGTCTGCCAAATCAGAGGTCGTAGGTTCGAACCCCACTAGAGGCATGGTCCACGATCTTTATGCAACAACACAAAGCATCTCGATGGGACGACAGAATCTCAGTCGTCACAAATTAACCCAACCTAGCTTAATCTATGTATAGACTCGACGCGTTGTACAAAAAATGACGCTAAGCGCATTAATTTATGCGAGCACATTTTCCGTGCCCAAACAAATTTACTTTTAATTAAGGACTCACTGGCTTGAACTACGCCAACAAATAGGGACAGAAATCTCATTAAAAAACACACTCAAACTTGTCTATCATGCTTAACGAGGAATCAGCGTTGAAGACTGCTAGTTCAATAGACAAGTAATGTACTCGTATGTGTGTGTATGTATGTGGTTGTGTTTGCGCACAAGTACTCTTCGATTGAGTAACACCAAATGAAAAATAAATACACGAAAAATGATCGGAATATGGCGGCAACATTTGGCTGTTTGTATTGCACTACTCTGATTACGAGTATCTGGCGTCGTCCTTTAGCTGTTTACCTTATTGCGCGCAAATAAATCCAGAAGCAAAAATAGAAATGATAGAATAAAAATATAAACATTAAATGTTCAAATAATTGTAAGCTTTAGCCTTCGAAAGTAAATTTAGTGCAAGAAGACGCAATTAGAGCGGATACTAAAGCTAGTTGGCTCTATGTGCACCCACCCACCCATAAGCTGCAACGCCTCTGCTGGTTGCCACATAAATAATAAGTCCGCTTTTCACCTAACGCCTACACCTATGTATAGGGCACGTCAAAATAGACGTTTGTTTTCTAAAAACGCCAAAAGCGATCGACAGCCGATGACATTCACAGCTGGAATCTTATGGGGCGCACTAAGTTGCGACGACGCGTGCTTGTGCTGCGGCTTATTCGTATGGCAGACAAAACAAGAAAGAAAACAAGAAGCACACGAGTTGTTGAAAGAGCGTAGAGAAGAGAAAAAGCGAAAGATAAATAAACCAGCGAGTGTGAGTGGCAGAGACAAAGAGGAAGACTTTGTTGTTGCGCCAGTCAATGCCAAGCTGCGTCTAAAAGTAACTTTGCGGCGTATTTCATATCACTTTTTCTGTTGCCTACTTTTGAGCTTGGCAGCCAGACACTTCGCATGTTTTCGCGTGGCGCTTATTTTTAGCAGCAGATTTTTTTTTTTTTTTTAAATTATTTATTGACGTTCAACGAGTCTTACTACAGGCAATGAATGTTTTATGTTCATTTAACCGATAACAAAATAAAGGACAACAACAATAACAACAATAAGGCAAACATCAAAGTGAACAAGAAAATATTGGTATGCTGTATGTATGATGTTGGGTTCTGTAACATTTTTTGAATTACAAAACAATGTACAACGATTTTGATGTTTTATGAGTAATGCTTTGTTGCTGTTGTTGTTGTTGTTGCCTTTTAATTGCAGGCATTTATTGAAGGACTGTGCAAAGCATAGAAAAGCAAAGGGCATGTCTTGACTAATCATGTTGTGGCACATTATGCCGTGTCACGTTATGCCATGTCACGTTTGTCATGCCACATAATTCTGTCTTTGTTAGAGTTTTGAGTTGACACTTTAACTCATTTAATAATTAATATAGAAATGAAAGTCTGAAGTGTGCTAAGCAGAGCGCAAAGTGGCACACTTTACACAAGGTCATTGTCCTTCTTACAGCTTCCTTTGAAAGTTGAGCGTAACTGAGCAAGGAGTCCTTCAAGGCGCCAATAAAAACTAAAATCAACACAAGAACAGCAAATAAAAGTCGGCACATGACAGCAGAGGCTTTTTACATACACACGCACACAGTTAAATATTTATTTAAAAAAAATGCCTACAAAGGCACTAAGGAAAAATGTCCGTCAGCAGCAGAATCTTCACAAAATGAAGTCTGCAAGTAGATCATAACAACAGAACAGCTGCGAGTGTTGCCACGAAAAGCGAGCCAAAAATAAAAATGAAAATAAAATAAACAACACCAATAACGACAAAGGACGCACATAAACACGCACACAAAGGCATATATGCTAGCCTAAGTAAACAGCAGCAACAACAACAAATCAACTCCATTGCTTTGCTTTGATTTGCTCGCTCTTAGTTGAACTGTGCTGCTCTCTTCGAGCGCTCGCGTTCAGCTGTTTGTTGTGAAGAGTGTTGTGACGTCATAATAGTTCTCTTCATTTAAGAGCAGCATTTTGTCAGTTTTGCGCAGACGTCGAACTGACTTCCGGTTGCTTGTCCCTACGGCATATGACATCATTTACGGCGATTTTAAGCACAAACACACACACACACACACACATTGGCTTTCATATTAGTTGCGTTACACTAACTACTATTTACTAGCACACGCACGCAGACACAAACCTACCATGGACTTAATGAAATTAGGCGCCTCCGTTCATTACGCTGACTCACTCACACATTTACTGCCTAAGTGACGGATAGCCTAATTCACGGCTTGACTACTTGACTGGCTGTGTTGTGTCTCTGCGGCTGACTGACACATTGACGTCATTGTCGTTTGCTGTGCACTCTCTTGTGAAATTGGCAAATAGGATTTCATATCTAACATTTACTCCGCTGACGAGCTGCAGCAAAAGCAAAAGCCAGAAGGCAAATGAACGGAAGCCATGCCGAGGCAAATAGGATAATGATGACGATGACGATGACGATGATGTTGATGTTGATGTTGATGTTGATGATGGCCTGACCTACACTCATAGTACAAACGGCAAAGGACATAGGGAGAGTGAGCACTAGAGCTGTGCACGATAGGGGAAAACTGGATTTTCCAATGTCTGCGTTGGGAGCAGCAGTCACAGACACTAACATAGCGGCGTGCACAAACACATAGATACGAGTTTAGATAGATCCGGTTACATTTATAACACGTCGATAGGCTGAAGTGCAACGCAGAAAAAGGTCATGCTGAGGTCTTCTTCGACTGTTGTCAGCGTTATGCCAGCTACTACAAGTCTAAGTGGGACGTGCTGAAGGTCATCCGATGACAATGACATTTGTGCAGGTGCGTGGTGTGTGGTGTGTGCATGGCAACAACACTGTGCACACTATTCGATGCGGCTATGACGAAGTTTAATACTCTCCATACACACTGCTGTTGGAGCACACAACGTTGTCATATTATTGATTTGACGACTACTGAGACTGGTGATTATGCAGGATTGATTGATTTATATGACGATCATACGATCCAGTAATTGTGCGGTCTTCAAATATTCAGGCAGACTGACAGACTCAACTCGTCACGTCGAGCGGCTGATGTTGCTTTCACAAACTTCATAATAAAGTTAAAATATTGTTCAAACAGTTTGAAAGCATAAAATGATGTCCTTTTCAATTCACCCGAACTTATTTAAGCGCCTTTTTCACGTAGCTAATGAAATTTCGCTCGAGGGAAGCAAGCGGCGCTGCTTGCTGCTTTTGATTGTTGTTGTTGTTGCAAGTGCGTTTGTGCGTCTAATTACGTTGCAGTTTGCATTTTGTTGTGGTGGCGCGCAACACTCACTTTACGCCAAACGCCAAAAGCTTTTCACTTGAGATATGAAGTAATTGAAAATAGAATTAAAATTTCGAAAAATACTCGAGTTATCGGAAAATTATCGAAGAATATCATGAGTTAACACAGTTTGATTGTATTCGTGAAATATGTACGCGTGAGTGACACCGACAATAATTCACGGCTCGTTTACCATATATCAAAGTGAGTTTCATTATTGGGTGCAATCACGAGTCAGTTATCGGTTAACGATAACGCACACGTACTGAGTCACAAGTCATGATTCACTGTGTATGGTCACTTTTGGATAACAACTGGTTTGAAGACGTTTGTTTTAACATAAACGATCGAATTATAAGACAAGTTATACGGTTAGACATTTTAAATAATCTCATGTGCTGCGATCGCCGAGAAAGCATAGCCCAAAACAAGTTCATTTACAATTCTTTGCATTTTTTTGGACTAGCGTCTTGTTACAACTCAAACATGTTGGAAGAGATTTATAAAGCCAACTGTTTTATTATTATAATCTCTTATAATTTAGCTTATTGCGCACAGACATACAACACTTAAGCAGTAGAGAATGCTTATTTTATAGGCGCTTTGAAGCCCCGTACTCACACTCAGTTTGTTTGTTTGCTATTCCATTCCAATCGTTTCGAAAATGTCAATCTGAAATACTACAATGCTTTAAGTTCGTTAAGTCATTGCTGAGAGATTGGTTAATTTTATATAAAAAAAAACAATAATTTTCGTTCTCTTTTTGATGAAGACATTTTTTGTTAATTTCTCACTCAACATGATCAATATCGAATCGGCCGACTTGAAGGCATGAAGAAGTTTATATGCGACACCTGTTGCCGTCTTCAGTTGTCTTTAATCTTTCGTTCGCGTTGGTTGTTTGTGTGGCGCGCGGGTGCATACTCGAATTGGAACAACACTAAAAGCGCCGCTACAACCCCAAACGAATGCGAATTCATTTTGGGAGCGATCCCTTTGAGGTGAATACCATAGAAGGGTACATGGCACACCAAATAAAATATTAATAGTGTACTTACTGACAGAGACAGAAATCTGCAATTTAAAGTTAAAAGTGAGCATATTTAAAGTCTTCCCAACGCCCGTGCCAGCAACTGTTTACGAAACGAACGCGAGAAAAAAAACGAAAACGCCAACAAAGAAAAACAAAAAATTGCATAATTCCCTTTTAGCGCTGTCTTGGCGTTCGTCTTCAACTTCTCTCGTTTTTCGAAAAGAAATCCCGTAAAGTTAGCGATCTCGTAAAATTATATTATATTCAAAATTGTTTTCACCTAAAATGCAGCCGTTTCGAGAGCATTTCGAAGGTTGAATAATCATGTGCTTTGAACGGGTTTCGGTGAAGGATATACCATTATATACCGGTAATTGAAGGTTAGCTCCCAAAGAGGGCTTCACCAAAGAAAACTTGTGTTGCCACAATCACATGTAATTTCTAAAGAATATTACAGTTGTACATCTAAGATCATTGTTAGATGCACATATATATAGCGTACACCTGAATGTGTATTAAAAAAAAACTTTCTCCATGACCTTGTTGACCGAAATACTAACCTTGGCCTACTTTGTGGTCTTTCACATCGAAATGACGGATGTGTACTTTTTACTGCTTCATTGTTTGTAGTTTGCGTAAAATTAAACGATGCAGACCAACGGCCTAACACTCGTTGGAATAACGTTTGTCCCAATTGTGAGCCCAACTTCAATGAATCCATATTCTCATTCCCAAACCATAATCACATTACTTGCCTATGAATTCTACAAATTTTCGATCTGTTAATTTTTTTTTTTTTTTTTGTAAAGATTAGCAAGAAATGATTCTTTTATTTGACAATTCTTGCCAAGTTTGACGAGGTTATAGCCCTTCTATGGCCACCAAACACCAACTAAAAAACACATCTTGCTTAGAGTTTGACTGTTGTCTATCGATAGATGACAAGCAAAAGCACAGCAGTGTTGCATTTGAAGTTACAACTACTGAACTACCTCTCCATGCCTCAATTCAGAAATGATAAACATTTAATCGTCTTTCTTTGTTGTTATTTTTATTTGCCTTGAAATTTCGTTATCATTGTGTTTTTTGAATATTAATTTGCGAAAACTTTAAAAGAAAAAACTCGATCGAAAAACCGAAAAATATGTAAAAATGTGAAAAACTTCGTTTCACTGTTACTCGCAATGCTAATCAAACGTAATTTTGCATTTAATTTGTGCTAAGAAATAAACTAAACAATTTTAAACGCTGCCCACGGATTCGTGCAGGAATTTAAGGTGAGTTGCGTTCAAATATTTTAAGCTCATTGAATCCAAATGCCTACTGGGTCCGCGTATAAGTTATTTGGCGCTGTTGAACAATTTGCATAATTTAGATAAGCATCGGCCAGTATAGCACCGTAGGACAAACTGAGACACCCACACTTTCGCACTTCCTTTTCCACCTCTGAGAAGCTAAACAAACATATAAACCAATTCAGAACAAGACAGACATAAATAAGACTCTATTAATTGCTGCCGATAAGAGGATGTTATCCTTCCGGCTAAGCCTAAGCCATGCTGCTGGCCTAATGGCGTGGGCTTCTCACACCGCTTAACTGTCACTGACGGATTTAAATTTTACAATTCAAGTCATCATTTTTTCTGTGTGTTTTGCTTTTTGTTTGAACACTTCTTCTTTATTTATTTATTTATTTTTTTTTTGGCATTTCGCTTTGCCGGCGTGGGATAAACAGATCGTTTTTGCAGCGTTAATATTACATAAAGATGATTTCGTTTGTGTTTTTTTTTTTGTTATGAATTATAATTTTGAGAAACAAACTAAGCGAAAAATGTAAAATTTATAATAATAATAATAAACAATTTTACCGAAAATTAATGTGGCTGTAAGATATTTCGGATCAAAATTAAAAGCAACTTTATTTCTAAAGGCTTCGTTTATTTTTAAAGGTCTGCTTAAATTGATAGGGAATTCATTTTTTTTTCACGTACAATGCCCTTCCCATTCAGTGGTGCACTATCATCTTCAACTCAACTTACTCAATAAGGTCGAAAGGTTTTTTCGTTTGCACTGGAGAGCTGCATGAATACGAGTAAATTCAAGTATTTTGCCACTCACTGCTCTCATGATTGTCACTCAAAATTAGGAATACAAGGCACATTAAATAATTGGTTCATCTTGTTTTTAGTGATCAATATATGAATGATTTGCACATTCAAATTAAAATGAATGAATATACAAGTAATATGACATGGCATTCGGTTTGATTAAGTGGCTTCAGTAGAGTTCGTTTTGCGTAGCAGCAGAATTATTTTTCATTAACAACAGAAATAGAATGGGGTGTCTCAGGAGCGTCTCAGGAATTACACGCTGGACATTTAATTTGCTTTAATCATTATACACTCCTTAAAAGAATACTCTCGTAAATCTTTCTACTAGTATACTACATATATACTATATGCATTCAGCAACGACCTTTTCAAAAAATCTCTTTCCAACGGAAATTATCGAAAACTTATTGCACTTACCGGTCAGCAGTTATTCTCACACTTATGAAAAATATTCACGCATTCATATATTTAAATCGCAACTGATTTATTCACTAAAAAATGTTTTTAAAAAAAAAACTCAACATTAGGAAAAAATTGTTGCAGAATAAACATTGATTTTTAGAGCTTTAAATAGGTAAACACCACTCATAAAAATTACAAACATTGTGAGTATAAAAGGGTGACTGACTTTATTTTAGTTAGTAGTTTAGTAGACTTATACAGTAACTCAGAAACAGTTTTTAATTCTTACTTAGTACTTAAGGCGAGTATTAGATAGACAATAGAGCTTCTTACCGCACCGTGGAATTCAGCCGCAAGTAGGAACTCAGCAATGTCTACTCAACCAGCGTAGAAGCGTTTGCGCAATAAACGCTTAAGGAAGCCAATACTCATCATGAGTCAAATAACGTCTTCAGAATTGTGTTTTCGAATTATTTTGAAATAAGAAAAAAACACTTCAATACAAATTATGATTTTTTATGAGCTAATTTGCTGTGGGCGACGTCTTGTCAAAGCCAATCAAAACGTCAAATACACTCAAATTTGAAGCCATAACCTGTTAGTGGTTATGTTATTAGATAATTTCTGTTTCGTTTTGTCTAAACATAAGCTTAAAACAATTATATAGAAAACAATCGTTTTTCATCTGTTTTTGTATCTTTGTGTGGGCGTACTTGCGTTGGTTGTTGCTATTTTTGATTGATTTGTTGTTGTTTTTATTATAAAATTAATATGAAAATTCGCTTCGATTGTTTAATGCTTAATTTGCGGTCAGTGGCAGCCCATCAAATTAAATGAAATCAAAAGTCGAAGTCGAAATAAAAATCGCTGACCAAGCGATTCGAGTATAAAATTGCATTTTTGAGTTGTCGCCAATTAATGAATCAATTTCGTATGAATAATCAAGTACGCATTGTAAATAAGTGCTTAAATTAATATGAAAGATTTTAAAAGAGTTTCGTAAATGGCTCATTGAAGCATGAAATTCGAAATTAAACTTCAAATAATTATTTGCGCCGAATAATTGAATAAAACAATAACGAGCATATTAAAAGGGACTAACTGAAATTCACCGACTTTCCGCAGATGGCAATTAAAATGAATAAATACACTGTTGATGACAGACTGGCAAAACAAAATAGAATAAGTGAGGCGTATTGAATTCCAAACCATGTGAATCACGCGCATGTGGTCTTCGTTAAGGGGGCCAACAGACAGATGGACACACGGAACGCGCCATTAATGTTAGCCGCTATGAATCGTTCAATTTGTTTTTGGTGTATACCACATGCTTCCATAAATAACATTAAATATGCAACAAAAAAGTGCATGCAAAATTAATTTTATTTATAACGAACATGCAGAAATAAATAACGACAATGGTAAATATATGTGTGTATGGCAAGGCACTGTGGGCCAAAATGCAACAGTAACTAAAATGTAAAAATAACAAGTAGCCAAACAACAATAAGATTCATTTCCTATGGCATCAGCAGTCTTGTCATAACGGTACTGTAACAATAATAAAATATATAGTTTACAAAAACTAAAAAAACGCGCTTTAATAGCAAACTGAACTAAACACTAAATAAGCTTAAGCGCTACTAAAATTAGACATTTCTATTGAATCCATTTGATCCTGGTTAGGTCATAGGCACAAAGTTGTAAAAGTATTGCATTGTCATAGGTCCTTGATAGGTGTGCAATCTGACTTTTTGAAGTGGGTAAAAATCTCGTTCAAAGATTTGGTTACAAGTTACAAACATACAAGTGAAGCTTATATAAAACATGTAAAAACAAACTCTGACCAATGATTGCCAGCACTGGAATACTTTAGTACCGCCTTAAAAAAATCTAATTTCCAAGCCTTCATTAGCAGAATTCCTACAACACTATACCAAAAATAATAAAATTGAAGTCAGTTAAGTGATTTGAACGTGTGCTTTTTAATCTAACAATCAGGGTCTTCACGAAATGTCGTAAATATATAAAAGTTATAAAGTTATAAATTTACACACTACATTTCGTGAGCAAGCAAGTTCGTTTTTTGACGTCGTAAATAATTTATTATTTTATGCAAATCCATTTTCAATGAAATTAAATTCGTAACACAAGCACTTTGTAAATTATTTCTGCCATTTCTTTTATCACAATTACCATATGATTGAGCAGACTGACTATTCAAAATAAATATAAAAATTCACAATGTTGTCAACGCTCAGAGTTAACAGTTTATCACACTCAATTGTGTGATAAGTTTATGACATTGTTAACATTTTATTATAAAAATATGATATTTATAACATATACAACACATTTACGATGTTTCGTGAAGACCCTAAATACGATTCGCTGAATATCGTCTGACGATAGTAGGAAATAAAGGCGACAGAGAAAATGAAGTTAATTGTTCTGTGAAGTTAATTTTAACCTTTAAAAATTTAACCTATCATCAGGAACCTCTATACAATAGAAATTCGAATATTTCTTGTTCGAATTTAAAATTTTTTAATGCGAATAGAAAATTTTACTTCGAATGTATGGCTGACCCAATCTAAAATTCGCATCTTCAAATTCCGAAGTTGTAATACCAGGCACCACTGTTCAGATATTTCAATGCTGAATTTCTCAACAATTGACTACAAATAACGTAGTAATTTCAATGCAGTAGGAACTGAATTCAAATGCTTCAAAATTGTTTCATTTCACGCTATGATTTTTATTGACAACAGCAGTGAAAACATATTTAATACGATTCAATAAATACGTTATAGTTATCATAAAATCATGTGGCTTGTAATTAATGAGATTTATTGGTTATTTTTTTGCATTGTACAATCAGCCCTGGTGAGTAAGTTGGTGCATGACAGGATCACAATTGAGTTGCATTGTAGTAGCGCTTGTAGAATGAATAACAAGCAAGCACCATTAAAAATGTACTATTCCTCACCTAAAGAGCTGAAGTTTATACTGATATTTTTTTAAATGCATACACCTAGCCGCCAAAAATATACGTTAGCGGATCGAATAGCCAATTTTTGGTATAAAGAGCATTACACCTTAAGCATAGCCGAATTGAACCCTTTTTCTTATTTTAACCAGAAGCAGCTCACAAGCAGCGGATTATAAGATGCTTCTTGCTAATGATTACCTCAATTATTGTAGTTTAATAGCTCTCCGAATAGCCACAAGTCGAAACAAGTGTATATAAGTGAAAGGGTCGTCGAACCGGAATTAGCCAAAAAAAGTGTTTAACTTGTTCTTTATTAGGAATGAGTCGAATTTGCTTTACATTTATTTAGTGTTTGTAATTTGAATAAATTTGTATAGCAAACATTTTAGACTTCAGATTCCAAACATGCTTTACGATTTGCTTTACGAACTGAAAGTGTTTAGTTTTGGAATAACGATGGCGAGTTTCTTCGAAGTTTTGCAAAGTCGCAATTTGAAGAGTAAAGTTAATGTTGCCTTAATCAGTTTTGATTAAAGTCGACTTTGAAATAGCAATTGTAAAAATGAGAATAACGAAAAGAATATTGAATCAATGAAAATAGTTCAAGTTCAGGGTTTCGTAAAAACATAAACAATTAACAATTATCTGTTTATTGTCGATATTGTGTTTTAATTGTTTGATTCATTTAAATAATTGTACACACTTGACGCCAAAGCCCCAAATACCAAACTGAATTCGTTTTCGTACTATAAGGTATATATCATGTATAACACATGATATTGAGGAAAAAAAAATCCGGGCTTTTTCTGTTCGCTTAATTTTGAAGTGTCATAACGTTTAAACGGTTAATTGCATCGAACAACTATTTTCTTTCACAACCGACGAATCATTGATGATCACTGCTGTTTACATGTTCATTCTACACAGCTCCCGAGCAAGGCCGGGCTCTTTCTTTTCCGTGGCAAGAAGTAGCGAAATTGTAGAAATGCAAATCAAAGCAGTTTCTTAACACATTAATAGTTTTTGTAGTCACTTGAGTCGCAATATACTCGCAGTTTTGCAACGTTTTCACAATAAAAAAACAAATATTCAAAAAAAATTATTTAAAAACGCTCATATAAGGTTTTTTTTAAATCTATTCTCTTCACTAGTTCTACCCACTTTGCTTGAGTACAAAGTATTGCATTTATTTAGGTTGTTTTGCGTTAGCTATTAACTAATTAGTTACAAGCAATATACTCACTCCGGATATCTTACTCATTGCGCATAAATCACATAGAACTTCTTAATGTCCTAAATCAATTCTCAAGTCTCGGTCTCAAAGCACCGTATTAAATAAATTTTAACACAGAAAAACAGTAAACAACCATAAAGAAAATCTTTTCAAAATCTAAAGTATCTGTCATTGACAACAACTTAAAACAGATCGAATTGACTCAAATTCAAACTATTCGCGTATACGAAATTAATTGAGGGCCAACGGTTGCGTGTGTATAATTTTGTAAGCGATACTGAGTCATATAATGTTGTCATAGAGGGGTACCTCCCATACAAGCCAATGATTCCAATTCAAGTTATTATAAATATTTTTTGTTTGTGGTTATATCAAACTGAAATTTGTATTTATTCATTTAAAGCTTGGAAATATGCACACCCTATGTCTCATGGTTCCACCTAATGTGGCCAACCCTGTATATGTTAAGACCTCTTCCAGTTTTTGAGACATTTGATTGTGTGAAAAGCGTTACATACCATCATTTGTTTTATGTTTGTTTTTATTTTTTACTTTTATTTTTATTTTATTTTATTTTTTACCATATCTTGTATGAGTTTAATCTGACTGTCACTCTCACACTTACTCCATCCCATCAAGACTCATAACTAACCACTCTCTCTTTCGCGCATGACCCAAAAACGCGGAGATTCGCATCGCTTGTCTCGTATGTGTTTTCATTAGCTGTTTTGCCTTTGTAAGGCGCCATGCAAAAGCCAAAGCAACGCCAAGCGAAGCAAATCAAAAGTTACACAATTTCAAGTTCACACACACAGCGAAACACACACACATACACACCGCAATCTGCCATTATTATCATCGCTCAGCTGTCGTCGGCTGTCGTCGGTTGCTCGCCCTCATAAAACCGAAAACGAGACAATAAATTACACCTGTTGCCACTCTTTTGGGATGACTGGTCTTCAGCGCGCAAACACAGGCAAAGCCATGGAGCCATAGACACGGGCCCAGAGGCAGACATCAACACACAAATTCACTTTCGTAGATAACATAAATTTTAATTATGACACTTATTTGACTTACTTTTTTTGGGGTGTTTGGCCATAAATGCACAACCAGCACGAGCAAACAAACATTTTGACATGGCAGAGTCAGCAAAATGTCAGAACGAAGCGTGCTTCTTCCGCATGTAACCGAGCAACCAGGCCAGAATATCGTTGACTTTAAGCTTGACCTCCGCTTGAGTCTTATCTTAAATAATAAATTATTATTAATTTTTCTTTTTATTTTTGTGTATTTTTTATGTTAATAATTTTTTTTTTTTTTTAATAAATTTTTTAACGATGACGTTGTTTCTTCTTCTTGTCGATTTCTCTTGACGTTACAACGGAGGCCGATGTCAAGCAGTGCTTACGGTCGTCCTCCAGACACCGTTTGCGCGTAAGTGTTACAAATAAAATCACGTTTAACTTCTTAACTTTAACTGCTAGTAAACTGCATCTCAAGTTCAGTTTTTATGCATTTGTATCTTTTATGATTTCACTTTATCGTTTTTGTTTGTTTTTCACGTTTTCGGGCACTTCTTGGGGATTGCTTCGCAAATTACATCTGAACCAACTATTTTTGACTTAGCTTTGGAATGATCTCGTCGGTTATGTTTCCTACACAAAGCAAAAACTCAATTGGGCTTTCTTTTTCAACTGTTTGAAATAGTCACAATAGTCATGCTTCCCATATCGTTTGACTTATTTTCAATTAGTTGTACCTTAGTTATATAATAGACTTCCGAAATATTCTTTAATAATAAATATGGCAGTGGTTTTTTTGAACTGCAACTGCAGCACTTTTTAATTTAACTTGCAGTCTTACATTATTTATCAAAAGGTTTCTACTGTTGAGCAAGCTGTGCCGTTTAGTTTGCATTTCACATCCATGGAAAGCAGACAACTTTGTGAAATTATGTTATGAAAAGAGTAAATTTGTTTTGCTCGTTTTTGCGTAAAAAATGTCACCCAAAACAAGCATGTATCGCATAGGATTATGACAGAGCTCGACCGTAAAAAAAGTGATTTTTATAATCTGTCTTGACATGTAAAAGTCATTTGCCAAAAGCTTTTGCTAGTCGATATATATGTCGATATATATGATATGATGATGATGAGTTACGTACACTCCCATTAAATCTGTACACCACACACCTACGAACAAATAATTGAATCGCATGTACACCCTTTTATGGAGTTCAAATGAAAAAAATATTAAAGAAAAACTGCACTCGAAATCGTTTATAATGACATTCAATGATCCTTAGAGGATCATTCGTGTGTCTGTCTATCCCACTTTTACAGCCAATTTGAAATCTCTGATGTCATCCAAGTCTTAGTGTTGTTTTTTTGTAGTTTACTGCTAATGACTGTTGATTCTTAAAACACCTTGGGTACTTCGACTTTATTTTTTTTTTTATGCAACCAGAACTGTCAAACGATCTTTTGAAAATTTGCTGTTTGAGCATTTTATGCCTTTGAACTAAAAAATGTTTGCTGGTGTTGAATTGTAAAAGTAAGCGCAGTCTATTTTGTGGCAGTTACTCCGTCTAAACAGCTGGCAGCTGTCGTTTGACTGTATCTTCCATTATAGATGTAATCACTGCCTTATTATTCCTCTCGCCTACTGTTTACAAGTCCCAAATACCCTGTGTTTTGTTCTCAATTATTTAACTTCAAATCAATGAACGTGTGCTGTATGGATTTTGCTCTTAATTTCAATATACAAAAAGCCGGAACAGAATATACAATACAAAAATAAAAGTTCTGTTACAGTCATGTGATTTAAAATTCATATAAAAATATCCTCGCGGTGAATTTATATTCTAACAATGCCGAGTTGCAATACAATTTGATCGCTTTGACTGCGCATAAAAGCAATTTGAACTGCCAGAGGGCTATCAGGTCAATATACACCAAAATGCATAAGCACATGCTATGGCCATGAAGAACTATGGCGGTGCAACTCAAAAACACAGCGCGACAAGAATGCACTTACTTAAACACAAATTTGTAGTGCAGAATTTGCGGGACACCATCTGATTTATTAGAGCTGCTGCATGAGTACGTTAGTGTGTGTATGGGTCTACAGGATCTGTGAGTTGCCACTTTACATGTTGCACGCATATTTTGTAAGCGAACATTTTCATTTGGAAGCATGAGTTTCGTCGCTAACGGCAGCTTAGCGTGCTGCATCATAAAATTTGAAACCAGTTTTAGCTTCAATTTGCATAGATTTTTTTTTACATTTTAATTGTTTTTTTTTTTTTTTCTTTTCTGTTGAATATACTTTTGTAATATTTGTGAATGAACGCCTGAACTTAAACACGACGCAGACACATTAAACGTCATTCAAGCATTTGCGGATGCGTTCAAACGTTTGTTAAAGGTTGCCACCGAAATTATGCAATGAAATTTTGATGAAGTTAGTTTTTGTATGACAACTAAATAAATAAACAAGCAAAATACAAAAACTTGGCTGTGTGCAAAACTTCAGTAGAAACGCAATGACTTCGTCAATATTGCAAATTGTATGCAAACACATTTTCACGGATACAGCAAGCGCATTTATGTATAGGTATCTGACAGATACTTGCAGCGCATCGACTTAAGCACTGACAATTGTTTGCAGCCAGTTAGTTATTGCATTGAGAAGAGAAGGCATAAATAAACGTGGAATGAAGCAACAAAGAGCAGCAAAAAGAAAAGCGAAAGTTGTGAAATACCAACAACGACGCGATGCCTTGGCGATAAGAAAAAGTTGCATGAAATGAAAATACTCATTCATATGAGCACACAAGCGAAACAGTAATGAAAAACCAATTAATGCAATGATCTGACATACGAGCACAAACACTTCACGCGCAATACAAAAGCTTCGAGTTGAACTCAAATATTAATTGAGTGTCTTTTGCTTCAGAGAATATATTCAGAGAATATATTGAAACAACAAGTTGAAATTCTTTTTAAAAATAGTTTAAATACAACTTTGAAATTTTACAAATTCTGCTTTGAAATAGCATTAATCATTAAACCTATAAAACCTACGCCAGCCTACCTTCTCAATGGCTACAGCAGCACTCTTTATGACGCCGTTGTAACCTTCAGCAAGGTCGACTCAAAGCTGAGTTACTTTTGAAGAAGTTCTGCTGTTTTGAAAAACGGAAGTACACGCATGCTGACCGAAACGTGTGCACAGTCGATGCTCATCTGCTTGGACGTCGAAAATGCGTTGCTGTTTCTATTACGAATATCGAATGGAATGGAATCGAGTCGCATCGAAACGAGTCGACTCACGCCGAGTCAAGCCAAGCTCAAGGGCAAGGTTCAGATTTGCATACATTTACAACTTGCTTGATTGTCGATGGCTTTGAGCGTCTAATCAACTTTTTTCAACCGCTGAGTCTTGGCTTGCTGAGTCGGCAGTCAGTCAGCTCGGCACAGTAAATAAACCGTTCTGAAGTCGCCTAAGTTAATGGCTTTCTGTTTTCCGCTTTCAGCGCTTAGTTGTGAACACTGTACTACTCATAGATACACACATGCTTCAAATGATTTACATAAGCTGACATTTGACTTCTGCTGGCTTTGGTTATTCCAGTGTTGATTTAGGCTGCCTTTGCATTGCTGCAAGTTTTTTGTCTTTTCTTTAAATTTTATATTTATTTATTTTTTTTCTTATCGCAGATGTATAGCTTATTTAGATGCGTTTGACTTTTATAAAACGTTTGCAGTTCCATTCAACCACTCTGGCGCATGCAAACACCCTCGTCCAATGAGTTCAGCTTATGAAATCACGTATCACAATTTTCTCAAATCATGGCATCTTATGTGGTTTCCCAAAGTCACTTGGCTACTGGCCTTTTTCGTAGCGCCTGTGTTAGTTTCAACTTCACTTCAAAATTATAGTTTAGCTGTTAACACCTGTTAGAGCTGTAAATAAAGCTAGATCGAAATAAACACAGTCTACAAGTCTTTCATAGACAATAGTAATATTTTTCTGCTTTGTATCTAATTTTGTGAGCACTCTGCTTTCATCATTTTCTTAGGAATTAAACTTTCGCCTTTCAGAGCCCAAATTGAGTAAGAAATAAATGGACGTTGTAATGCTTGATATTCCACTCTCACCATACTATAAACTCAATTTTTTATTAGATCCGAGAGATCTTTCTATCTTGAGCACAGCATATATATATATAATTGGAAGTATGTTTGTTTGTTTGCTTATTTATTTGCTTTTTTATTTGTCCGTTATGTGCCGCTGTACCGATTGGGATAAAATTTTCAGGGAATCTCTAGAGTAGCCTTTAGATGGTTACTGTGAAATTTGGTGCGAAAAAATCGTCAAATTCGCTACATATTAAGACTAACTCAATATTCAGATGCTTCTCAAACTCTTCAGGTACAAATCAAACACAATCACAAAGTAGCATGAGAGAATCAAACAGGGTGAAACATCCGAAGGGCGAGACGCACGCTAAGGCAGCAACGCGCCGGGTCCCTGCTAGTTTGATATAAAAAACGTAACTGCTTATTTTAATGCTCTAAATAATATTTTAAGCGCCCATAAAAGGTACGCTTACTTTATGCATGTCCATTGATGAAAGCTATAAACAGAAAGGGTGCAGATCACGCGCGGGATTTGTCTACCAATTGTGGAGCATTAAACTAAGATGGCACATTTTCTTAAGAGCCTACGAATTTTTGAAAAAAATATTAAATTCTAGCTGACGCAACTTATGTTAGTAGTGTAGCCAACACATCATTATCTTCAGCATCGAGTAGTAGTTTCAGATTAGAGTAGAACTCTGCATCATCTTATTCATATTTAAACGTATATGCGAGGCAACAGCATACGAGTATATACTCAACGCTTAAAAAGCTACAACACGCTGGTTTTCGTGATCCGCCACTGGCGATTGAGAAATCCATTCCATTTTAATTCTTATAAAATAAAATATATGTCATTTTGTTTTTGTTGAAATTCGTTGACCGTCATCTTGTGGGTTATAGTGTCAACTGAAGACCACACTCAAAAATTGTTTAATGAAATCATTTGAAAACGTGCACAGCAAACTTATTAAATGCAATTCATCTTGTAGTGCATTTGTGACACGAATAAAATGCAAGGCAACTATTTCCAGTAAGAAGCAAGCAAAGACAGATAGGTAAAAAACGGCCTAATGCAATTATAATTAACTTGTAGATACACATTTCCCACACACATATAATGAAAAACGCGTACGATGACAGCACAGTGGTGATAGAGCAAAGCAGTCGACCATCGTTTCTATGCATCTGAGTTTGAGTTAATTACAAAAATTGTCTTGGCGCAATAATTGTTGCAATACTACAACGATGATGACGCCGACCACGACGATGATGTCGATTAGACTAATTAAAGGTTTTGCTGCTGCTGTTGCTGTGAAATGAGCGTCAAGCATTTAAAGCCGCTCGCTGCACTAGTTACGGCCTCAAAAGGCGATCAGCCGCACAACTGAATGACTACACTTAACCGAAAGTGAGGACGACGCAATGAAATTTGTTGTTGCTGCTTAGATGCGGCCAATTGTCAATGATGAGTTACAGGGTTGCTTCACTTGTGTGTAGCGTGGCGTATACACGCGAAGCAGAAAGAGGAGAACTAAGAAAAGTGTAGCAATAGTAACAACACAAATAGGCGTAAGCGTCCACTAAATGAGTCGTTTTAACACACTTTTAATAATTGAATAGCTGCAATTTACATTGATAAACAGTAATTTGTTTAGCACACGAACAAAAGTTTGAAAAGCGTACAACGAGTTAATAAGTTAATTGAATGAAAGATAACTTTTTCAACTTAACAAACAAGTTTTACAGCGAACTCAGTCACTTGACTAAAGGTACAAGATCAAGTTGGACAAGCGAATAACGCTTATTATGCTGAGAGGTTCAAATCAGAAAGACCAGGTTTCACCTTCTCTTCAAATTGCGTCTCGCAGTATGGCTGCCTATAAGACAGTGTCCTGTGATGGAACCTCCACCTTAGGTAAGGTTGACCTGTTTCAGCGATATTGTCTTTGTCCCATTCCCTTATTTTATGTATTATACAATACGATTTAGTTCCAGAGACATATGAAAACCTTATATCCGCGAAAGATTTCGTGAGATTGTGACTCACTTTAATTGTTTGTCGGTGTTACTGTTTCCTAAGACTTCTCTGTGCAACAGGGTCTTCTTGAGGGACATACATATATCTCATATATCTTTATTACTACTAAACACTAGCTATTAAAATGCACGGTAGTGCTCCGGAAATATGTCGAGATCCCAAAACTATAATTGTCCTTAGATTTTTGAAACAAATCGATGTTTGTTTACAGGGTTAGTCAAAATTATTTACACATAGAAGCATTTTTTACATATTCTATTAAAAGCGCGTTCTTGGGAGGTTATTGAAAATTCATGAAATTGTGCATTGTATTAATTGGAAATTGTTGATGTAATATTGACTACTTTGCGAACGACAGACGTTCTACTATCAGCTTTTTTCAACCTGAGACTCAGGGTAGCTTAATTTACTCCTTTGCCTATAAACACTTCCGATGCCATTTGATCTTTAACAGAACTCACTGTAGG
Organism: Cacoxenus indagator; assembly: GCA_035041755.1. Lineage (NCBI taxonomy): Eukaryota > Metazoa > Arthropoda > Insecta > Diptera > Drosophilidae > Cacoxenus > Cacoxenus indagator. The sequence goes on from JAWNKX010000476.1 coordinate 53,416, forward strand.
GTGTTCTATGAGAGCTCTTAATTTCCTACCTTCTCGTTGATGCAGGACCCGTTTCGTTTCAGTACTGTTTAAATGTTCTTAATTTCCGCGAGTGTCCCTCTTCTAAACTAAATTGTGTACCGTTGTATGAGAAATATTTTATGAGACAAAACAATATATTTTTCAAATGTTCAGTCATTTGCATCTTAAATACATAGCTCAATCAATGCAATAAAATTGTTTCCAATTAACCATTAATTATTATTCGTTCGAGTTTAAGAACGGCGAGTGTGAAGTCAAATAAAAACAACTTATCTGAAGGCTGAAGGTGTACGAAGATGCTATATTTCACAATCCTCTCCTAATATGATTTTTGTTTAATGGCTTAATAAAAAAAGTTTTGCATTTAAAGCTAATACAAAAGCATACCAAATTCCGTGCCTACATAATCTTTGAGAAAGTGCAGCTTAAAAGTACAACAAATACATTTTAAAACTTGTTTGATCTTTTTTTATTTGGCATACTTAGGAAAAAAAGTAAAAATAAATAAATAAATGTTAATATTTACTTTCTTTCTTTTTATTTACTTCGTTTATATATACATATTAATAAATTATTATTATTATTTTATTTTATTATTTTTAAAATTCCAATTTGAAGTCAATTTTAGCCACAAGCCCGCGCGTATCTTAAACAATCATTTACTAAAATAATTTTTTTTTTGTGTTGTTAAAATTGTGGCTTTAACTTAACTTGCTGTTTTTGTGGCATATATGCCTATAATATAATATATGACATATGCCACGGGAGGCATATTGACTTCAACGCCGTTGCTGTTTACCCTTTTATTTTTTATATCGTTGTTTTTTGAACAAACAATATTATCACCTTTTTGCAACACATTTTTTATTTTTTGTTTTTTGGTTTCTCGTTAAATTTACACCTAGTCAGCCCGCGCTCACGGATTTCATAGATGGATTTCAACCAAGTTTGTCGTTTAAGTCTTTCGTTTTTAAGCACTTGCAAAACCCAAAACGCCAACAGCGATTGCTGAATTCACATTGATTAATTTATCTAAAAACTGACGATACACGACTTACTGCATTGTAACACGCTGATGATGCGTCAATTGTCAGAAAGTATACAAATTAAATTTTAAATTCGAGTCGTAGTTCGATTTTTTAATTAACTAAATGACAATTTTTACAAACCAAACTTTCGTGAAACGTTTAAGCTAACAATATTATAAAGATTAAAATAAAATAAAATAAAATTATAATCATACAATTGTACAATGAAATTTATTTTTAGATTCTCCAAATCGATTTGTTTGCGGCTACTTTATAAGCATTAGTTATTTAGCCAATTTGTGATGAAGCCAAAATAGTTGTTTGAGTTTTATTTTGATTTGCAAAATTTTTTGTATTTATATCAGTATAGTAATGGCATGTTCAATTTCTGGTAGGTGTACAGGATTGTACGTTACTTGTAAATCGATATATAGTAATAAGATATTGAAGTAATCACGTCATCGTCTTCTCATGGGTTTTTTAGATATTATTTGACACATCAAAGAAGTTTGTATGATCATAGGGTCGTATATCGGAATATTTGCTATGTGGCCGGACCTAAAAAAGCCTCCTTGCGTGAATTTAACAATTGATTGGCCTTAATCACTCATTTCTCACACATACAGCTCCTAGTAATATGTACATATACATTCGCAACATCTAGCACCCTTTTAACGTGAAGGATAACTTTTTACGAAAAACATAGGGCACCATTTTTTGTATTTAAATGTGTTATTGTAACTGTCCTCATTTGAAGATTTGGGCCTAGTATATATGTAAATCAAACAATTAATCTTTATACTCGTATTTTAATTGAGGTTTCGCTTGTCTGTGTTCCATATGTGTAAAAATATATAATCTAGCTTGCTCCTACTATAGAGCAGAATATGATAATTGCTATAAATTAACTGCATATTATTAAAAGCAAACTCCACTTTTTGACTAGCGAAGTGCTTTATCTCAATCGTATTACATCGATTATTAGAGGGTCCACTAATCCTTTAAAAATCCTTTATGTAACGAATCTCGATATGTCTCAAGGTAACAACTTATATTGATTTCTCTGTAAACTACACTAGGGGGCATAGGGCCGCCCACAAGACTCTTCAATTTCATTACCCAATATTTCTGGTGGTTTCATAAATCGAATAGTTTTTCTCTATATATTTTTTTTTTTTGATAGCTTGCCGCTTGATGATAGAAGTGCCATCCAGCGTCGCTAAGGAACAACAATGCCACCTACCGCATGTTGGAGTAATTGACCCATGACCATAAATCACACCTAACCATACCATTATTATTATTGTTATGACATTATTATTATTGGTTACGAGTTCTGCATATTTTCAAAATTACACTCACCAAGTACGTTGACCGTAACCGTCTTTGTGTACTTCATTTTAAGTTTAAAGCTAATGGAAATATATTTTTAACGCAGTTTACTCAACTATTAAGAGCCATACAGAGTTTAAGAGTTTCAGCAAACCTCAGAACTTGTTGCCCACTCAGCTTAAGGACGCTCAGATTTCACAAAGCATAGCTTCTCACATTCAACGCATGCAGCCAAGCGTTGTCTAATTGCGTACACCCAAAGGACAATCAAATTCTTAGATTCCGCTCGGATTGACAACTACACATACATGAAGATTAATGAAGCCATTTGCGACAGCGATAAATGCCAAATCAGTAAGGCAGTGACAAAAACTGTGCAATCTACGGGAGTTTGGTTTGGTGTAAGCGAATATACAAATAAACACAATACAAGCGAATACAACCAAAGAAATCGCATCCAAACCAGTTGACACTCTCTTAGCCATCAAATGTGTCAACCACAGAAAACAACGCTGCCGGCGGAAATTAGCTGAGCGCTGCACTTTTTGCAGTGCGCCGACGCCATTGCTGCCATAAGTTACTTTGATTTGTCATTTAGCACCATGAGTGCAGCTTGTTGCTTTTTATTGCATATATTTTTATTTGCTTTTCAAAAGAATTAGAAGCACTGTGGCGACGACAACGGCAGCAGCGGCAACTACAGCGCGAACCACAATTCATGGCCATGACACACATGTGTAACGAGTGACTTCATTTGTCTCTATAAAAGTCTTTGCTTATGGTCACATTATGCCCGGTGTGGGGTACATTTGTAGAGCTACTCGTATTGTGGAGGATGCTAAAAGAAGAAGAAGAAGACGCTGATTAAACAATTAAATCACCATACGTGGAAATTGCGCAAGTTGCTGTCAGATGAGTGGGGTCTGTGCGACAAATTGATGACTTTGATATGACAAAAAATAAAAGTAGTTCAATTAGTTGAAGACTTTTTGTATGCCTATATCGAGACTACTTTTAATATTTGGATAATCTGTGCTATGACTATGGACAAAATATGAATAGGAAAAATAGAAAGAACCAGCTAGCATAATGGTACCAAAACGAGCCAAGGGTTATCTGTTGAGCAAAATGGTCTTGTATCATCAAAAGTGAATGGTTACAAGATATTGGATCGTTTCAACAATGATTTATGAGAATAAACGATCGTACCGAATTTCGACAGTATGTATTAGAGATCCGCATGATTGTAGTTAAAACGGCATATAGAACATTCACTCTGAATACATGTTTTGCTGTGCATGTTTTGCTGTTCCCTTTTAGAGTTCCTTCACATATTCCTATGCACACGTATTATTTGGTGTATGCTGAGTAGGGTACAGTAACTTAGCAGTATAGCGTTTACTGCACAAAATACTTACTGAAGAGTGAAGGAAACGACAATTTTTTATTAATTTAACAATTAAAACAATGCACAACAGCAGTACTACTGACATTTTCCAAGAAACTTATTTCAATTGTACTTGTACTGTACACATTGAAGTGGAACATATGTATTAATTCATGCAGACCTCTATATGGTCTCTAGGCGTCTATAAATAAATAAGTTGAGCTAAGCAATGTTTCATATTCGGGCTCTCAAGATTTATGCCTCAAGTCCTATGTATTTTCAAACCGAAGAAAATGACTTCAAAACAGACTGGACCTCAACGAATCAAATTGTAATGATAAAAATAAAACTAAAAAATTGAGGAAAGATGAAGCATATGGATAGAGCTAAAATCACATAATGTTGTGCAATAAAACTTGTTTTTTTTTTGCCGAAATATAACTGAATCCCATTGTAACAAACACTTCCCTATTGAGTAGCCCTCATGTGTTGTATTAGGCAGGAAAATCAAATGCTGGGTAATTCCTATGAATTATAGCAACAACAAACAAACAAAAAAGTGAATAAATAAAATAAATGCCGGCATTTCCCAATTAAAAGATTACAAATTTAATTGAACAGCGAAAAACGCTTACGTTGAAGTGCTGAATTGAGTCTACCAAAGTAATGTGGTCTGAGGGCACTTGGTGGCTGACGAAAAGTGCGTTACCGCTAACAAATAAAGTCAACAAGCAGCAGCAATTGTTGTAATTACACATGGATTATGGCATCGAATGAGCACAATCAACAGGAAAAAGAGGGAAAAGTGCCAACAACAACAACAACAAAACGCACGCGATTATAGCATAAAAACGCAGCGTTAACGCATCACTCACTCATGTTTAGTTAGCGACGCAGGCAACATATTACATGACACGAACATGTTAACGATAGTGTTGCTAGTCGTAATGATGCTGCGAGCGGTTCATTTTGCCGAAGATGTGGACGCGAACTTTTGCCATTTCATTGCTGCAATATAACTTCAACACTTAAATATGTGATTTTTAAAGTGTTATGCACACAGCCACATGTCCATCATGATGTTACTTGCTACACTGAAAATGAAATTTGACTTCAAATCTCAAGCCGCAATCGTAAAACGGTCGAATCCGCTTCAAGTCGACATATTTCTTCTACTCCAAATGCACCTTTCATTGGGGCACCAAGATTGATCGATCAATAGAACTGCCCTACAATATAGTTGATCCACTGAAAAAAATAAAAATAACCAAATAAAGCTTAGCACTCATGAGATTCTGATGTGAAAGGAGAGTCTATTGCCCCACCCACCGAGTGGATTGAACCTCGACCTCTGGGCTGGCAATCACTTCCACTAGGCTACCGAGTCTACGTACACATTCAGGGTGGCAAATGATTAAACTGTATGTTTTATGCTATCCAAAATTTTAACCCACTGAAATCAAAGATGTTTCACATCAAAATTCAACATTTTTTTTCTGACTATACTTGGAAATTACTATATTTTTTTTTTCCACTATAGTCTTTATTTGCTACTATCGTCAGACGATGCCCAGCGTATTTTATGGAAAACACGTCAAATTGTTGTTAAACAGCAGAGCCCGAAAATAGTAAATAATACTTAAAATACAGATGGACTTCTTTCTGTTATTAAAACTAAATTTGCCACTCTGGAGTACACATTCGGGTACTAAAAATAAAACAATAACAACAAATTAAGCGTGTTGAACAAAAAATAAATACATATGCATCTAATTCTTACCCGTAAGTGTCTTTTACATATCGTATTTTCCGAAGACAAGTGTACACTCCGAAAGTAATAAACTAATCGTTTTTTAACAAATGAGTATTATAAAATACTTCGAAGTAGCTCTAGTATTTATTTAAAGCTCTTCGTTAAAGAGCTGAGATCTGTAACCGACATTAGTTGTGGGGAGACAAGTTCCTGGAATATTCTGGGAAGATTTCCAATCTTTAACAGTATGGGTAATTGAATGAAGATAGTATTCTATTCTAAGTACATTAAACGGTTTAATCAGTTGGCAGTTGTTAGTAATTTTGGGGGTGTGCTACAATAGTTAAACACTATAATATTAAATGTCAGTAGACACTACGTAAGTTTATAACAGATTCAAACTTTAATTTAACAGGTACACTCTTATTAGGCTAATCTGTGATTGAGAAATTATTTCAGCGAAATGTGGACAAACGATTTCAAAATTCAATAAACCAGTTCACATCGAAGCGGATTTAAATAAGCCAGTCAAGATGTGTTAAAAAATATTAGGAACATTGCAAACCGACAAGTCGGTAGCTCAAAATAATAATTTTAAGACTTTGATAAACACTTCCATACCACGAATTGCAATAACAAAGAGTTTCTATCTATCTCTCTCTCGCTCTCTCTAACTCACTCCTTACAGCTGCCAAAAACGAGCCTCGCTAGGCTAAGCTGAGCCATGCCAATTTGCAACAATCCACCGGCAACGGTCGACATGAAGCCCAACGCAGACATATCCGCTGATCACGTCACCGAGACAGCGAAGGTAAAGAGAACGCGCGAGCAAGCCTACTTCAACTCATACGACTTCGACGCAATTGAGGTGCTTCCCTATGACGAACAGGATGATGAGAATGTGCAGCGTATGATGAGCGAGAAACAACAGCTAGCAGTGGCATCCTCGCTCTCGACGCAGAGCAGCAGCAGCGCGCCAACAGCGTTGAATAGTAGCAGTCGCAGCAGCAGCGCACGCTACTCCGAGAAGCGTAACGGTGCTGGCGGCGTTGGAAGCGGCGCTGGTGTTATGAAGTACGCCTACTTACAGCGTTTGGGTGCATTCTTCGGTCGCGTCGCTAAACCAACCACCGGTGCAGCTGTCATCGACGACGTTGTCGGCTATAACAGCGAGCAATTACGCGATCATCCGACTGCTACGCACAACGGCAACTTTCTGCTACCCCGTGCCATGCTCAAATATCAAAGGTGAGTCTTGTCGATTAATGGATCTCTTCATTAGTACAGCTTACATTGTGACCTTGCCAAGCGCTCGCCGTAACCCTGAAAGTTGTCGATTGACTACACTGGAACAATAACAAATATAGAAATAAAAAATACAAAATTAAATCTAACTTATAAGCACACATGCTGTATGATGTTCCGATACGGTAATAAAGTCTTCAAGCGCAACGCGGCTAATCGGTTTATGTTGCACGCAGCTTTATAGGCAATTAGCAGCTTACGAAGGACGATTAAGTCTACAACAGGCGTTGCTATGCATAGCTGTTGCACAATCTACCATTAAGAACAACTTTATCTGAATTTAATTTGCTTCCTAATGTCAGTCATTAGTCAGTAGGCTTGAAAAAAAATGTGAACACACCTACAGCTTATATGGTAATGCCGTTATTTGCATTTCTGTGCCTCTGGTTTTGGCATCGATACGAACTCGTTACCACAATACTTCTTATTTAGCCTGAGGAAAGATTTTTTAAACTGATGTAAGTGGGATTCAAAAGTCTAACCAAATTCAGCTGAAAAGCTGACCACTTTCGACTGAGTAGAAAGTGGCCCTCATCAAGGCCACAGATTTAGATGTCTTGCATATTAAAATGTCCATCCAGCAAGAAATAGAGTTAGAGATTCTGGTTTTCTCATACTTAAACAAGCTTCAAGTTAAGTGCAGATGCAAAATAAATAACTAGACGCTGTAGGAAAGACAATTCAAGGAGCGAGTTCAATGTTGAATAGAGGACTATTCTGGCGACTTTATCGAATTTACTTTATTATCAAGTTATGTTTAAAATTTAGTAAATAACTTTGTGTCCAACCAGGGCAACTTGAACTTCTTATTTTAAAGAAAGGAATGTTGGCAGGTAATACCGGCATCGGTGCCTTCTCATGTTCACTCTCAAAGCCTGTGAGCGAGAGCGAAATATTGTTTACAAGGTCGATTGGTGAGTGGGTGTCCTAGAGTTGCCAGAAATCCTTACACATCATTAAATATGCTTTATGTATAATATTTTAGATTCATCAAGCATTTTGTTTTATAGCGATTGTGTTCTGTGGTAGTGCTGTGAGCCCCTATGAGCTTTAACATACAATAGTATAATATTTGTTGTAACATTTCTATTTGCAACCCAGAGAACCTCTAATCAACCGTGTGTGTAAAGGAAAATTTGTTTCCTTGTACAGTCAGTCTTGTGATGTTGGGTGTTCGATGAAGTTGTCTGGCTTACAAGAAATTTCTTACACCTAAGTGAAGTCATAGTGAAGCATATTTAAGAAATATTCTAAATATTCAAGGAAAATTAGAATTCTACTACTACTTACGTCATAATTTATTTAATTGAATGCCGGCTGAATAAAAGTTATTCACTCAATCGCCGCAAAGCTTCTCATTATGTCAGAAGTAAGACACTCTTCGGACCTTGATAAAGTATCTAAAACTTAAGACTTTTGCAGTTGCTTGAAATGCCTTTACTTGACCATAAAAGCGTCAAATAATAGTGTCAATATCAATACGGGTTGCAAAAGAGTAGTAATCAAATAAAATAAATAAAAAAGTTGGCGCAAAGCCAAAATCAATTATTTCAACAAAAACGCCACTCACATGCAAATAAAGCGAAGAAGTCGTCGTCAACAAAATGTTTGCGCATGGCCACCTTCGCTATGTGAATGCAACGACACAAATAACAACAGCAACAACAGACATTTTTGCTACCGTTTATGCCTTAATGGCTGACAGCAGCATGGCAAACAGCAGTTGCAATAGCCAACATTGCTTATCATTGTTGACAGTAAGAAGAATGCAATAAAATTAACAAACAAAAAAAAAAAAAAACACAAAAACAACAACAAAAACAAAAACAAAAATACTGCGAAGTTCAAGTTGCCGCTTGTCAAGCGATGCGATGACGTTTTTGTCGCCTGTTGTCAGCCTTCACCTCTTTAGAACGCAACAACAACAGCAATAACAACAAAAACTGCCACTATGCAAACACTTGTTGCAGACGGCATCAGCAGCAGCACCGCCAGGTGCAACAATTGCGTTCATTAATTGAAATTGAAGAAGCCCGCGTTCGGGCGACCTAAAACAACAATTGTGGTTTTAAGTAGAATTACGAGTACTTTAAAATATACTATAATTCCACCAACAAGCAAATTCGGTTCTCCGTTTTTGTTTTTTTTTTTTAGTTTTGTAAACTCATTGTATCTACCTCTGCTTCTTGTAGAGCTTCACTCTTGGCCATGTTTTTTTCAATGCTGTGTATGATTTCAGAGAAACATGCAAGAAAAAACGCTAACCTCGGTTATGCCAAATTTATAATACTCTTCACATACACCCGGCAAATGTTTCAGACAGCGATATTCCAATATTGATTTGACTTATATTTAAGGAAATGTCCCTAATACATTCGTCACTTCAACACTAATATGCATGGATTTTTACAGCAGCTTCACGATCCAGTAACGCCAGAGTAACGCCAACAGTAACTTCTCCTACCGTACGATCCAACCGTAGGCTAAAAATAAGCTTCAGATATATATACCAAGAACTGAGGAATAGTTTGAATACACACAGAAAGACTCATGGGTATTACGTGATATTAGGTTATAAAATAGTACACGCGTTGTTTATAACTAGATGGTGTTGGTACCCTTATATTGCGCAATACTAATACGATTGTTTCAAACGAACACGTGTTTGAAAGTTGACATTTCAGGCTACATTTTTTGTGAAGACAGCTGTGTAATTCGTTGCTCGTGTTAGAAGTTATACTGATTTGAAAATGTGTGAAATATTTGAAGAAATTCGCTATGTGATGCTTTTTTACTACATATAAAAAGGGAATAACGCTGGAAAAATATGCCGAAAATTTTGTGCGGTTTAGGCTGCGGATGCTATGAGTAAAAACTGAATCCAGAAGTTGTTTGTTCAATTCTGTTCCGGAATTTTCAATGTCAACCATGCACCTCGTTCTGGTCACTGAAATAGGCGATTAAACGATTAATTCGCTCTCTATTGCTCACAACTCGGCCGCGTGAACGAAGCAATCAAGAAAAAGCGATCAGAATTGGCCAACAACAATTTTTGTTTAAAAATTACAAAAAAAAAACCCGCGTATATTTTTTATATCACCCAATATATATATATATATATATATACATACAATTTATATACTCTCCGATACATCCTTTATTGTCTTACAAACTTCATGACCAAATTTCAATACCACTCACTTTGTGAAGAGAATATGCAGAACGAGTTTATGTGCGGTAAATTCTGTATTGGACGCGGTTTTTTCCACGATCTTAGTATTTATATTTATTATTATATTTGGTCTTTTGCATAACTGTTATATTTTGTAAAATGTTAATTGACCGCCTACCTTTACATCAGGAAACCCCTGGCGACCCCTCCTTACATATTTTCTAATAGATTCTTTAAGGTTCCAAAATTAAGTGTTCTGTCTCCACAGGGTCAAAGCAGAATAAGATAAAATATTCATAACCCAATGCAAGAAATATTACCAACTAAAATTAAAATAAAAAACGTTCAAGGTCAAACTTGGGTACTTCTTGCTGTGCTTCTGTGTCATGGTGTATTTCTCTTCATTGCCTTGATTTGCAGCAGGTTTGTCTTGCAACCTTCCATATTTGGGCTGTCCTCTCTCGTTAGCTACCATTCGTTTGCGCCATCATCCATTCATTATTCACATATGTATGAGTCCAGGGCTTTAATGAATGCAATTCGATATACGAGTACATTAATTTTTACTTGTTCTCTTTTGTATGCATGAAAACGCAAGTTTTGTGCGTATTTTGCATTTGAATGCGCCATCGAATTTTAATTCTCATACCCATTTTATACCCATAGTCACCTCGGTAGCCTGGTCGAAGTCTACTACGGCTGCCGTCCCAGAGGTCGAGAGTTCAAACCCCATGGTAGGCGGAAATAATGCTTAGTTGTTTCACGCGACCCTCTCTCCAACTTCTGTGGAGGCGTTGATCCTTGGCGGTGTCCCAACACCAAGGGCGTGTAGCGGCAGGCTAATCACTCACACCCACACCCTATCAGACAAACAAGCGATTTTCGAAACCAAAGCAAGCCCCGGTGGTTATCTAACAAGATGGAAGGGCCTTGCTAAGGTCCTATGCTCCTCAGAGGAGTGAATAAGGATCTTTGCAGGTGTTTGTCGCTGAAAAGTTCAGTCTACATGGCACCTATAGACTCAGACAGATTGTTTGCATGAGAAATTTAATGCGTTTGGGCTACCGGGAAGATAGGGAAATTCCATCCACCTACTTGTATGAAATTCTATGAGTATGAAAATTCGAAATCGAAAGTCTGTCAAATAAAAATAATACAAAATGTTTTACTCAAACCCAAGGTTTAGTGCGTATTTGATGGTGATCATATCATAACATCGATTTAGTGCCGGAGCACTTTCTAGTATAATATATATATATTTATATGATACCGTATGTGGTATACGGCAGGGACCATTAGCTTATACAATAGTGATAACATTATCAATAGATCAATATAATATGTGTGAGTCCTTCTTTAAGCTACTCCTAGAATTTCGGAGTGAGTTTTCCCTATTACCTATTCATAAAATTCTATAAAATTCTATGACAAAGAAAGTTGTTCTCTGATCATCTTAAATTCAAAGTGTAACTGCAATAAAATCCATTTAGTTCATACCACATCAAGGTAAATCAGATAGGAATGAAGCAACTCTTATGATTTCAACGAAGTCAGCCACCCAAAACTTCCCAGCTTTAATATATGGAAATGTGTGTCAGATGGTAATGCTGGCTCATTCTAACCCCAATTAGCCGAACAAAAAAGAAAAAGCACCAAAAAGCTGACACCATTTCGACGAAGGTCATCCACCAATTTTCTTAAGCAAATTTATTAATTTAAGCCAACAACTTTAATGCGATAAGCAAACAACGAACTAAACAATTTTGAGGCACTAAACAACAGCGCCAGCCAGTCAACCAGCCAACCAGCCAGCCAGCCAGCCAGTTAGCCTAGCCGCAGGTCGGCAACAATTAGCGGCGAATACGGCGTGAATTCATTTTTCCACGTCCCCCAAACGGTTTTAGTAACAACGTCCGAATGCCCAGGCTGAACATTTTAATTAACAATGTACCTAAAATTTAAATAGAGTTTAAGCAAATTGCAAAATAAATGAAAAATTTTTTTCTCTGCATGTATGGGTTTAAGTGTGTCTAGTGCTATGCGTACTAGTGCTATGCATCGTTAAAACTGGCACTTGAGTTGGTCATGACGATGCCGATGGCGTACAATAACGTTGCCGCTGGTGATGATGTTGCTGATGACGGTGATAACCTTGCTGATATATCAGGTAACGAATGGCGGGGAGCAAGAAACAACACTACAACACTAACACCAAATACCAAGTGAAACGCATCGGCGAGCGCTGATGATAAGAATTGAAGGGGCCAGTGTCGAGTGGCAGCAGATCGGTGGGTGCATAAAAAACACGAGCATGTAATAAGAGCCATGTTCAACGCTTGTTAGTTGGTCAGTGCACGCGCGCGCGTTACGCATTCGTCGCATTTGGGGCTCGCCAAGAGTTGTTGAACTGGTGTGGCAAGAACGCATGATTTCGCAACTGGCTGCTGACCACCAAGCAGCAGCGTCAATTGCAAATGCTTGAGGGTGAACCAAAGTGAAGCGGTTATGTTGCCAGGGGACATTGTGATAAGCTCGCATTGCTCTGCATTAAACGCCAATGTGAGCGGAACATTTTTTTAAGGTTTATTTTTCTTCTTTTTCTCGTGTTTTCCGTTACGAAGTTAATTAGCCATGCTGCAGTGCAGTTGAGTTTGCGAAAGCATCTTATAGCCGTGGCGCAGACCTTCGCCGGGCCTACCCAATACCTTCAGCTTTGTTTCACTTTCATGGCTCACAATGTTTTGCATGTCGGAGTATCAAATTTGCCGGTTTCGCTGGCAGCGGGCGCTCTGAATCTCAAGAAACTCGCATTGAATGAATGTGAACGCGTATTTCGAACGGTAAAACTGTTTGCTGGTCGGCGGATTGGTTGTTTGGTTGGTTACGCTGTTGACTTATTCGTTGTTTTAGACTTTAACTGCAAACACCAAACTCGAATCGCTCTAGTCTAAATCCTGTTTAGAACCAGTTTAAGCGATTTTGAAATTCAATTGAATTTTTGGTTTTAATTCTATTTGTTTTTTTTTTTTTTTTAATATAGTTGCAGTTTATTTTTGTTTGCTAGCTCCCCCTTGAATCTAGAAATCATCAAACAAAAATAAAACGTAAACGTTTTCGTCTAATAAGAAATCAGTAGCTACAAGTCCAATACAAATCTATTTCTTAGCAATTTCTTCCAAATAGGCACACAATTGTTTCCTTTGAATGGGCGACCCCTAATTCTGATCTGCAACATTTCCATGTCAAAGGAAAAAAATAAATAAATTGAAAGTGTTCATCAATAACAGACACATTTCCATTCGAATGCATTTTATTTTGATATTTGACTTTGAATAGACAAGCTGACAAATTGTGTCGACATATCAATAAAACAAAGTTGCGCAAACTGGAATCGTTGATTAGCCCATACGTCCAATAATAGCGAAAATCCTCACTCATGCGGCAGTAAAACTAAGCCAGACGCATCAAAAAGCGGCTGACCCACTTCGTCGTGAAACGAAATCGAAAGACTAAGTAAACGACTTTCGTTCATACACAAGCAAAAAAAATTCAATAAATAAATTTCCCTTTTAATCAGAGAAGCAAAGCAAAACGTCTAAAGATCTTCAACATTTTTCTCGTTTCACTTGCAGTGTCGGCAGCACGGTTTCAATGCCATTGGCAGATATTTCTGCGCACAACGCGGCAGCCGCTGGAGCGGGCAAATCGATACAGAGCGTCAACAACAACAGCCACATTACTCCGGCTGCGATGAAGATGAAAGCGGTGACCAACATTGTCAGCGGCACAACGAGCACGCATATTGGCGGCAAAACAAGATCAGGCCATAGTGCAGATACGAGTAATGGGCATGACAGTCAGACGGGTTTTCTGACACAAGCAGAGTCTGTCACTGCGTCTGCTGCTCCTACTAGTGCTGAATCTGCAACAATGTCAGCTGTAACGGCAACGATGACCGCGACGCTACCGCTAACATCAATGGCGGCAGTGACGCCACGCCAAAAGAAACAGTCGACGAGTTCCAGCATAGCGACGGCAACGACAAGCACAAACGACTCAGCGCTGAGCGAGGAGGCCGTAAGCGCAGCGGCAAAAATTGGCGCGGTGTTAGCAGCAACCGCTGCAGCGCCACCGACGAAGATACAAACGCTAACGCAATCAGCAACAGAAAATTTGCAACATGGCCGCGCAAGCTCGCATCAGTCACACTATTCGACGGACAAAAGCGGTTCGTCCGGTTACTACAGCTCAAATGTGTGTTCCACATACTCGCTGGACGAGCACATCTACTGCGAACCGGTCATAGACGTCATCCTAGACGGTAACGAGAAGAGTAAAAGTGTCGGGAAAGTGCGCCCGCAGCTGCAACTGCCACAGCAAGTAGTCAAAACAGCAGCACCAACAACGACAACAATGCCAGCGAAAACGCTGATAACGCCGACTGCGATTGCGACTGCGATTGCGACTGCGACTCCGAACGGTGCTGCTTGTACAGGCAATTGCATGAAATCTGCTCCGAGCATGAACAGTCAGCGTGAAGACATGCTCGGAATCGGTCGCCGTATCCGTGGCACTGCGAATCTTGGCAACGATGATGATGGCGCGGACACAGACGAAGATGCGGATGGTATGCGAGTGGTGGTTGAGCGCCAGAGCGAAGAATCGGATGAAACACATGTGCCACACTACAGCGAAAATCTGCGCATACTCGAGACTAGCATTGAAAACTTGGATCGACATCTGAAGAGCTTGCCCAGTCTATGCAATCAGGAGCGCTTTGTATACTACGTACAGGCTACACAGCAGTCGCCACCGCTGGACATCAACGAGAAACTGCGTGCTTACAATCAACTGCCCACCATACTGGAGGGCTACGATATGAGCGAACAGCAGCGCAAGTGCAGCTGGCCGCAGGACATTGCCGCAGATGACTCGCTGCTCGACATCGATCTGGACTCATTTCTGCTGGAGAACGAGCGTAGAGAAAAGAACACGCGCCACAAGGCTAAGGTGAAAACGGGTATCGACAATCCGAGCTTTTTGACAGAAGAACAAGTCGAAGAAAACAACTACAAATGTGCCAAATATATTAATTCCTGCCCCGAGGACGCATATTGCGTCGAGAGCGACAGCGGCTTGGGTGCAATGTTGGACCAAGCACCACCACCGCCGCCACCGCAGCCGAAGGATCACTATCTAAAGCGTTACGAGGAACAGTTGCACTTCCAGAACACACGCGAACTGCTCGAAGATGTGCGCGACAAAATACGACTGCTCTCTCGCTCACGCAACGAATTACGTGATGATCAGGGTTCCGCCAACGCTGATGCAGAAGTGGTACCCAAGGAACTGGAAGGCATGATACAGACTCTGAGAGATGAGCTGGAATCCTATCTGCAACGTATGAATCAGCACAGCGAGCTCGAAATTCGGCAGCTGTGCAGCGGCCTGGTTAAGAACCAGCACGTGGTCAAGATGCAGAAAGCCTTCGAACGACGCCGATCAACCCTCTCACACGGTGCCGACTATAGCCTAAGCGGCTACGAGGCTATACGCGAAGGCGCGCTACCCTTCAGTACTCGTGCGCAAGTCTCGTCGATCCGCTGTGCTAGTGATCCCAACTTCAAAATGAAAAGAAAATCCATAACGGAAGTATTCCCTGTCGCAGACTACTATGTGGAAACGAGGAGTCGACTTAGTAATGGCAGCGTGAAGGGGAGTGCCATTAGAAACTGCAGCATCGATCATCTAGTCATACCACAGACTGAACATGTGCAGGTGACGCAGCTGCAACGAAATCTTTCGTTTCATAAGCCTGTGCTAGCACCATTCGATGATTTCGGCTGTGGACACTCTGCCGGCATGAACTTCGGCATCGGCGACATGCCAAACAAAGCAAAAACAGCCACAAAGGAGGCACGCCTGGGTATTGCCAGTGAGACTGGTGTTGTTAGTGTGTGTGGCAGCGCTAGCGGCAATGGCAGTGGTAGCGGCAGCGGTAGCGGCGGTGATCGCGACTCGATTACGGAATGGCATCGCAAGAAGCCGAGCTATTGGGAGATGTACTACGGCACGAATCGCATGCGTCAAGCGCTGCTCGGCAAACAGCAGCGAGCCGGCGAGATGGCCATCAGCAGCACACAGGCGACCATGTCCTATGTAAGTTGCTCAGCCAGCGCTGTTTTAAACGTGCTCAGAAATTTGTTGACCAAATTCAGTTCTTGTAAACCAGTTACTTAAGGTCGGACCACAAATGATTAATGAAGCGATTAATTACAGTTAAACGGCAGCTTAATTCAGTGCACACTACTTTAATTGAACTCGGTACATGAATGCAAAACAAGACTGCCTACTTCACGGTCGTCAATTACCTGATTTTGTTTGGTTTCGGCTAAGGCTGTTTAATGTCGACATTTTTTTCATGGGTTCTTGATTTTTTTTATTTTTTTATTGTTGTTGTTGTTGTTTTGCTGCGATTCCGCAATTTTGCAAACAACTTTTCTGTTTTCATACGTGAGCGATTTAAGCCGATTTTATGGAAATTGCTAAATTTAGTTAAAACGCGTTAAATTCAGTTTCAGAATTTATTGCACAATTGCCAATGACAGCAGCAGCAACACGGCAACATGTCCAATTTCATGTAAATGTGCATAATTTCAGTTTTAATTAATTTTGTTTTCGACTTTTGAGTGCTGTGGAAAAATCGTTAGGCTCTTAGCATGTGACAAGGTGAACATTTTTGACTTTGTCTCAACATGATTTTTATTAATTGCAACGCATAGCGATTTCAATACTAAAGTTATCACATTTCGTGTCGCATGTCGCTTTTCTAATAAGTTTTAATTAATTTGAAATACTTCTCAAGTCTTCGAATCTGTCAATTCGACTTAGTCATAGAAATACGCCTAACTGTCATTCCATCACGCCGTCTGTATGCAAACTAGTCACTCAGTCTTTATGCTTGATTGCTGGAATTTTGCACAAAGTGTTCTGTCTTTCGCTGTCGACAGCAGGTTCGCTTCACTAGAATGGGTAGCCACCATCATGTAAGCCCATAAATGTTAATCAAGTTGCACGAAAACCTTTCTTTTGTTGCTTTACATATCGAACTGGCATGCTATCATTAGGTCGCATAGACATAAACTGTAAAGAAGCCATTGTATAGCCCGAATATCAGGTTCATATATGAAATCATTATTATTTGTTGAAGTTAAAACAATAAACACCATCTTAGGACCATGAAATTGGTACAAAAATAAAATGTGCTAAAATTACTAGAGCATACAGCTTCCATATATATAATTCTCATTCTTCAATTTGTAGTTCCACTAGTGTAAAGAGTACTTGAAGTTCTTGTTAATCGAAGTTAAGCTCTTTTCTTATATTTTCTTTCAATTGAACAAACGAACAACTTGCAAAGTCAACTCAAATAAAACAAAATGTTGGCAAGCTCCTAATTCACGGTCTCATGGCACATAAGACGATCCTCTGGTGCTCTCGTTATTTATGGGCATATCGGTAGCATGGTAGACAGCTTTATTATTGCTCTGCTTTCAACATTTTCAACAACTCATTAACTCTTACTGAGCAACTCTTACATCAGCTGAGATTATGTGTATTGACCAATTTCAAACTGACAAGTTGACAGTTTGAAGACACTGAAAAAGCCACTTAAATACAGATATGCACATCATTGATTAGCTAAGATAGTTGGACCTTGTATGGACATGTTTATTGACTTGTTAGTTTGGCCGTCGTTCTTCATTATATGTACAGATGATGCGCATACTACTCGTGCATCAAATTACAGATAATTGTTGTATGATGTATGAAGTACTTATAATAAAAACAAAATTCTGTTAGCGCTAACCGCCTGACTCGGTCAAGGAAGTCATGCAACTAGATGAATTACAATATTGGCAATATTGTGGCAGATACTCAAATATAATTATTTAGTCATTAGTAATTGATTAACTAGTGTTTAACTGTTTGATGATATCGTACGAATTTAGTAGGTAGACTTGTTCTCTTGAGAGTTTCTGATGCGCCTTGCCCACATCCACGTCACTTCTCAATACATTCAATTGCAATTATTTTATATACTTTCGTACAATATACCAGTTTAAAGAAAAATGTTTTTGTTTAATTTCGTGTTCGTGCAAAATTTTATTAATTTTATCCTTGGCCGCATTGTGACCGTTTTTGGTAGCATTGGCCGCCATTGCAGCCATTGTCGCCTGTCAGTAGCGCGCGCATGTGTGCATGCTTAAACAACTCTCGCTCCACGCCCCCACTACGCTTCTCTACTGTCATCATAGCAGCTCTTCTAAGCATGTCACTGCTCAATTGACACCCACACAAAAGTGAGCACATGCATTGCACATGCAATGGAAACCATCGGCAAAGCTTTAACGGATGTGCTGTTGAACGGTGTCAATGGAATTCTTAATGTATCTTCGATTTGTTATTATTACTTTGCAGTACACATTACTACAGTTAATTGCGTTGTTTGTGTCGATGACGTTTTCCAGGTTGCAATCAAACTGTCCTTACAAAGGCCACTGCGCGCTCGGAATCTTTTCTACATTTTTTCAACAAATTTTATGACCTCGAAATTAAAGTCGTGAAATTTTTCATGAAAACGTGTTAAAAAAATTATATATTCATTTAGATTCTTTATATATATGTAGATCTGAAATGTGTGCCTCGGTAGCGTGGGTTGCTATCATTCCAAAAATCACATGTTCAAGTCGCGGTAATACTGCGCTTCAAGTGATAGCAAAGACTGTTTTACAAATATGAGAGAGTTCTTTCTGAGACCAAATATTGAATTTCGCAGTTCCGGAATGAGAATAACCTAGTCATTTGAAAATTATATTTTCCTTGCTGCCAAGTGATAATGATTACCCTCTATAATTCCATAGCATTTTAAACTCTGTATTGCTCGTGTTGTTCGAATAACACAAATTTTTAAAATATCCGAATCTTTTAATTTATCTCGCAAATATGCTTCCGAAAATGCATTGCCATCTTAGCTCGTAGTTCAGAATACTGTCCAGACAGTCATCATTCAGTGATAAAATTGTCGTGTTTGCATTTCTCGCGCACCGTAACCAAAACGTTGACAACTGCAAACTTTTACTTTCCGATTAGCTGCAACGATAAAAAATGAATGTAGATTTCGAGTGAATAGATTAAATTACATTTCAATCGTTTGTCATTCTATTGTATTGTCAAAGTAGTGTTCTTTTAGCTCAGTACACTCCGTCGAACGTCGATTTTCATAATTTGCTTCAGTGCTTAGTTCATGGGCAATTTAAAGCTAAACATTTTTGGTTTCATTTTTGTTTTTGTTTTTTTTTTTTTTTTTGTTTTTACACCGAGCCCTTCCTTCAACTTTGAAAGAAGTAAATTTCGCCCTTCAAAGTAATACCCTTCAAACAAAATACACTTGTGCCTCAAAGTACTTTTGATATGCGCGTTTCCGATGGCTTTGGAGCCTTCTGGCAAGCCGATCTTTAACTCCGCAAACTTGGAAAACCTCTCTCCCGACTTTCAATTTTTTTTTATATTTGGGATCAAGGAAAGATAGCTGTGAGCTGTTAAACGGAGGTTATTTAGTTGTTGCCGTCGTTGTTTTTTTCTAAAAATAAGATATGGTTTTGTTACTGGTCTGATTTAATGAACAATTAAATGAAATTTAGAATTGCAATTTTTCAAAAAATATATATTTTTTTTTATAATATAATATAATATAATATAAAGCATCACATAAGCTGTGAGTCACTGTACACCCCCACCTAACAGTTGTTTAATTACATTTTAAATGCAAATTAGATGTAACGATTTTCTGAGACATACTGATAAAGTAAGAAGCGGCATGTCGAAAACAGCTTATGAATCGAGCAACTTTCAATAATACTAAGGGAATTCATTACTGTAAGTTCTCTATTTTTAGGCAAACTTGAACGCACTTGGCATACGCCATTCGTTTTTCGCCATCCACTGACTTTGACTCTTCAATCGTTCGGTCCAATAATTGATTATGTAATTTCCGATGTATACGTGTACACTTAGAATCTTAACAAAGCAAATTTTCACTTTCAGTGGTTTCGCAACAATTTTGCAATTCTAAGCATGCTCATTGTTGAGGTTGTTGTTGTTAGTGTTGTAGCTTCAATCGTTTTCTCTGCATTATTGAGTCATTAAAGCAATTTGTAAGCAGTTATCGTCGGTTTATTCACCTTATGCGGTTTTGTGGGTTTTGTGGGGGATTTATTGTTTGAACTTGGCTGCCGCATTCAATGGCCGCAACCGATTGAAGATATTCAACAATTTCAATTAGCAGAGCACGGTCTCTATACTGGCTCGCGTAAATGCTGACGTGTTTTATTGGATAATGTATTAGAATTGGATGATTGGATTAAGTCAAAAGCAAAATTTGTGAAACTATGTTAATTTGAGAGCGATTACTGTACTCAAAGCAACAAAAACCTTGGCAGCCGCAAAGTAAACTGGTCACTTTTCTTATACTCCATTTAAATGGGTTTCTTATAAAACTGAAACTTTGCTTTCGTTTGTCATGAAACGAAGCATGCAAGAATTGAGAAACATGCAAAAACGTGCAATGTGCCACAGACAAAGAAGTTAACCTTAAAATTCCGTTAAAATGCAAAAAAAAAAAAAAAAACCCGGTTGCACACGTCTGCGTACTACAAGTCATGCAATTGGTGAACCGAAGACAAACACTAGCCACCAGTTGATGTTGCAGTGGCACGCATCCTACTGCTGCAGCAGACAGCAACAAATTGTCAGCAATGAGTAGTTAATTACCACCAACTGGAAAAGTACGGCATTTTTGAGTGCCTCTTCGCATTCAATCCTTATTGCACCGATAATTGAGTGTAGCAATTGTTGTTGTTATTGTTGTGTCATTGATGTTGGTGTTGTTAACCTACGAAAATTGGACAGACAACGAAAACAAGGCAGCACAATCACGCTGAAATGACCTTTAAGGACGTTTGTGCGACAACAACGCTGATGAGTGGCTAAAGGGAATCTTGAATAAAAACTCGTCTGGCTGCACAATAAGAATGCAGCAAAACTGCTACGGCTATGGCTGCAAGAACGACAACAAAAATATAAATAACGACAACAACAACGACAACGGTACAGGGCAATGGCAAATGTTGCAAGTGGCAAACGAGTTTGGCCGCACTAAATGAAAACGAAATCGAGCAAGTTGCAAGCGAAGCGAAAAAGAGCGTCAGACGCATGTCGCAATCGCATATGAAACCAAGTGTGGCATACAAAATACCAGCAAAAGCGAACACTGTTCGAAATAGACAACTGGATTTGGGCGATTTTTCATTTGGTCAGGCGACGCATTTTTCGACTCAAGATCAGCTTAAAGATGGTCAACAAACATTTTTCTAGGCGTTCGATTGTAGTTGCTTGAACATGAAAATTCAGTTAAGCCGAGTTCTATAATTCATTTATGCTAACTCGCTCTGCATATATTGCAAGAGAGATTTGCTTCTCTTGTATGTGACCTTCAAATTTTGGATGTAGTCCACAAAAGAACAATTAAACGAAACTTGACACATTTTTGTCACCGAAAATTTTCATGACTGATGGGATTTAATGATATATAAGAGTACTACTAGAGAGTGAACTATTCACTTAGAACACTCACATTATTGGATTGATTTCTTCAAATGGTCATTACAAAAAGTTTACCCTTCGGTCACAGCACCTAATTCCCCTCATAGTTGCACCCTTTACTTGGTCAGAAACGTCGGGTTAATGGAAATTCAGCTTATACCAACTCTCTCAACCTCACTCTTCCACTTCCCCCTTAGAAGGTTGTAGTATCTACTCTAACTTTATATATACAATATAGCAATGGCGTATCAGCAAGACATTTGCTTTGCAGAAGCTATGTATTTTTCGGGATGAGTTGATTTCCTTTGAATATCGTCGCATGAACCACATTGATCATCAGTTTTCTTATTTTATTTTACTTTTCAACGGACAACTGGTGAAGCAATATTGATTTCATACAAATAATACAATTCATTATTTTTTCCCAACTTTCGCGATATACTAACGCACCAAACTTGACAGGATTACTCGACAGACTATTCTAGACTTTCCCTGAAAATTTCATCAAAATCGGTTCAGCGATTGCGGCGTTTATAGCGGACAGACAGACAGACATACATCCGATTTTATATACATATATAGATTTTGTAAGTAAAAGAAGTAATGCTTACTTGTGATTCTTTCCATTACGATTACAATAAAGTACCGATAAGCAGGACGAAAAATATCATTAAAAATAAATAAAAACTCATTCAAGCGCAACACCAATCGATTAACTAATTAAACGCCCCAAAGTAACTTTCGTGCTACTAGCTGACTTAACAAACAGACAGTCAAATACACAAACCCATAATTCGCCCAAGTGTAAGCCAAGTCACAGCCAAGTGTCTCACTGACTCACAAATTTAGCTCAAAGGCAGTAACTGTAACAAAACGAACGAATTGCTTTGTAACCAAACACACTGGTGGCCGGCCCCCAAACCCAATAGCAACGTGCACATCTTCCCCACCGCGTCGCGTTTCAGCATTCGTCATTGTGATGGCGAATTTACCGCAAAACTTGTAATCGTCACAATGGCAGCGCCGACGCTGACCAACTCTATCTCACCCTCTTTCTATCCCTCTTTCTGTTTCTTTGGCAACGGCTTTGCTGCTCGGCGCTTTTGTTGCGCTACGACGAGTAAGTAATTTTTGTTTTTATTGATTGCCCACTTGAATGAATTTTCTTCATATAGAGAAATATCAGTAGAAAGGAAAACGACAGAAGAGTAAAGCAAAAAGTGCATGGAAAATATTTCCACATGTTTAATGGTTTTGTTTTTCCTGAGATTTTCATTTCACTCGATTTATTGTGGCTCTTTTCTCTTACGGTTGTATATACTCGTGTATGTAATTACATAATTCACCAACAACAACGACAACAACAACAACAACAACAAAAGCAACTACTACATTACTACATTTTAAAGGCGGCACATTTGCTAAACTCCATTGTATATTATCAACAATGCAATGAGCACTCTCAGGCTGATACTGTATTTACAAACAGCCACGCCTCACGCCGGCTAGGCTGCGCACACAAATGCCTGCCTCTGACATTTTCACAACTCACTTTGCACACTCTCAGTTGCAAGAGAAGAAAACAAATTATTTGATAAACAAATAAAAATTAACGAAAACAATTGCGAAAATCTATTTGAAAATTATTGCCACACTCCGGCTTTTCATTGCATGAACGTCACAAAATAGTTGTAATTGACCAAGGGGCATCCGTGTTAAACAGAGCCGCTTTATTGTGGATAGCTTCACCGCGATTTACAGTGGGATTTGCAGCTAGACCCGTTTTTCTAAGTATTGCTAAATAAAAAATTAAATATAAAAAAAAAAACAAATAAACAAACAAGTTGTGTGGAACAAGAAAAAACAGGATAAGAGCTTCATTACTTCAATCTCAACCTTTTACTATAGAGAAGTCCTTTTTTATAGACACTTTATGAATCTGTCAATCATTCTTTTTTTCCAAAATTTCCAAAATTTCCATAAAATTTCCAAAACATAAACTAACTATAAAATCAAGCTTCGCCACCTATGACGATATAATGGAAGTTTCTGAATTGCCCCTCTCCACATTATAGGAAGTACATTGTGTCTGTGTTTTAAGTCATTCATAATTCATGGCACCTATCCAACATAATTATTCCAGAAATCCAAGTTTTCATATTATATTCAAGAGAAGCAAACGGAAATCAAAAGAAATTATATATGCATTTGCTGGGCTAGCATATAAGGGAACACACTGAGTACACGTAATGTACCCTGTGCCTTAAATCCAAATCCTCCACTGATTGTATCCGCCTAACTTTATATAATGTGTAATATGTAACCGACCATCATCTGTAATAACTAACTAACGTATATGCGAGAATTCACATCACAACATTAGGACAAACCAACAGGTTGCAGATTTATGCCTGCTTGTCGCCGCCGGGGATCGAAACCGAACCCGGGCGCCTTTGCGAATGCAAAGCCAGCACTTAATCCACTGCGCCACGCCGACTTTGACTGTAGTGTTGAGAAATGTCTACATAGCCTCTGAAGTTTTTTCCCTCAAATTTACAATTCGCAAATCATGTTTCAGTTCGCTTACATGCCCTGATTATGCGTATGCTATGTTAAGGGACGAACGAGGGGCATACTTATGCCATTTAGCGCTTAGTGTGTTTGGACAGAAAACGTCAGTAAAACGTGAAAGGGGCCGCGGTGCGAATATCGTTGCTGACTTTGTGAAATTAAATTGTTTTTTTTTTTTATATTTTTAATTCGCATAAAAAAATAAACTTTCTTAAGTTTTTTCTGAGTCATATTTTGTCTCAAATATTTTACCAATTACCAAAATTTTTTCAATCACATTCATTTTTTAGTCCAGGCACTTAAAAAATGTTGCTCAAAGCTCAAATTCTTTACAAGCTTTTGGCGGCACACAAAAACGAAAAATTGTCACAACTATTTCGATACAAGCCCCTTCGAAAAATTGCACAACTAACGTGATGGAATTCCTATGATTTTAGTTATTACTTCATTAAACTTGGCCAACTTCCCAAAACCGAAAAGTTTCAATGTCAAAGAAAACGTGTTAAGCTAATCAAATGAATTGCGAGTGTTAATGAAATTCGCACTGCAAATACGAGTAGCAATATATACGTGTATGTACACATGTTTATAAATATATATTTCTGTAATCACAAAGAAATTGTAAAATTCACGAAGATATCTGTGATAATGTGTTTTGTCGCTTCCGTTAAAATTCTTTACCCATGATGTGTCATGTGGATCCCTACACTTCACAATACTATTAACTATCTGTTTGGCCTTCGGAGAATCCGAAAAGCATAGAAACTCTGTCAGATGGTTCGCGCAACAATAGGCAATTCTAAACGGAAGCGAATTAAACAAACATGCTCTGGCTAACCTTGGTATATGATATGTACTTTCACCGGGACTTCTTTTCGAACACATTCCCTTAGCGAACAGTTTTCTAGCACTCAAAGTTGTATGTAAAACGATGTTTTTTTATAGGCGCTTTTAAGTTGACTCCTTTCTCAAGTGCACAACACGCATCACTGGAGCTATTTATTTAGTAATCTTATTTTTGGATTTCTGAATTCTGCGGATTCCAAATAAATTTGAATCCCTTTACGAAGAGTTAGTCGTTTCGGACTTTTATAACAACTACATACTAATTAGATTAAACAGTGACCAATATTATTGATTCATTTCTTAAAAGATTCATTTCTTAAAAGAGCTTTGAACTTGGGGTTTTTCAACTTTTTTTTTGACGTGAATTTCATTTGCAAATCATTTTCACCAAGAAAGACCTCACATGCCAATATATGGATACAACTGACCTAGGGCAATTGATTAGATGGCAAGCAGCCTTTGAAATTGACTCTTGGTGTTTAAGTACCTCAAATGCGGATGTATGTATATGCGAATATAGTCATTGAAGTACTGCTCCAAAATGTAATAAATTAATAAGTAAAAATAAAAAAATGCAGATGAATCATCACAGGAAGATAAAAAATACCGCAAAATGATTCGTTATTATTGTTTCGATTTACTTTATTTTTTTCTTTTATATTTTTACACACTACATTGCTTTGCTCGCACCACTATTACTTCGCTCACTTTAACGGTTAAAACGGAATATGCAAAAGGGTAGGCGCAAATAGCACAAACATTGCCCGACGATCATACACAACACATTAATCAACAACAACAAAATAAGCTTATTCATCTCAATTCGCAGTGATTTGGTTTCGATTTTCAAATGGTGTACAAAAACACTTCGATTTAATAACAACAACGACTGGAACTGCATTTGAATGCCTTTAATTTGCGGTATTTGCGAAGACAACTTTCTCCTCTTGAGTTTCAAAATTGAGAAGCGATTTGAGTACTGCCTTTGCCCTTCTGATATTGTGGAATTTCATTTTTGCCAATTTACTTTTTTACCTAATTGTCCCAAGGGCGCAAGACTTTTATGTTGCAACTTTTTCGAATGGTACAAATGTACAAGCTTAAAATAATAATATTTAAGACAGAGTTGGTTAGTTAATGTGATCCCAATAACATTTGTCATGAAGCAGTTCTCTTTCACTATGATTTTTTAAGTTTTGAAATTGACAAATAATTATTATTTGCAGGCCAGGAAGTTGTATTTTCGTAGACAAAGAATAAGTCAATCTTCATGAGATGTCGATATCATAATATAAATCAGAAGGTTATATATTGTCTTTGAGTGATCGGTTCTGGTTCTGATGGCTTTGTAATCCCAAAGGATCACAACATAGCTCCTATACTGATTCGTTGTTTGTCTATAGTTCGGACATCCCAATTAAAATGGTATGTACGCCAATTAATGTAGAAATGAGTTTAGCTTGAAGAACCTTGAAATACAACAGTTATTTATAGGAGATTCTTTCAATCTGCGATAGGCCATAGCGCAGATATTAATGGCTGTATTTTTTCAAGTATAGTAATTGACTTAATTAAATGCGATAATAAGAACTTTAAAATTGTAAAATATTTTTTTCTCATGGAATATAGAAAAATTAAAAGACAAAATAAACAAAAAATAAAAATGTAATGTTAATATGTTGGTTTCCTCTTCTTCTTCATTGTATTTTTAGCCATCATCGCGCCCTGAATCGGATTTCACACTCGATCTGCCGCGCGCCGAACAGTTGCGTCTCAAAATGGAAAAGGAGAAAAAGTTCCGCCAAAGATGTCGCTTTATAACCACATTTCTAAGTCTGGTATTTTTTCTCCTGACCGTGATGGTGGTCAGTTTGGTACTGACACGGGGCAAGCGCATGTTCGGCAGTATGATCTAAAATGCTGATCAAACATGCTAGAGTATCAATCAGCACATCCACATTCTCTATGCAATTATTGTGCAGTTCATTTGAGTACCTTAGTTAGCATACCTAATGTTCTTTCCATGTATTAACTAAATTAAGTTTTAAAAAAAAAGTGCCGTTATTTTCGATACTTTTACCACGAAACGAAAAATCGCTACACCATGAGCGAAGCCAACACTTAATGTATCTCCTAGTAATTAGTAATTAGTGTTTGACGTGTTATTTTGTAATTC
Source organism: Cacoxenus indagator (assembly GCA_035041755.1). Taxonomy (NCBI): domain Eukaryota; kingdom Metazoa; phylum Arthropoda; class Insecta; order Diptera; family Drosophilidae; genus Cacoxenus; species Cacoxenus indagator. Next base: position 80,671 of record JAWNKX010000476.1, read on the forward strand.
GAAATTTTGTACTTTATGTGTATGTACGTATATGTGGGTGTCTCAGTAGCAGTATTGTTATTAAATTATTATTTGTGATGTTAGTTCTTAAGTTAGAAAAAAAAAAGCATTAAAACTTTAGCCGGTTATCAATTTAAATGTGTAAGACATGGGTTATAAATGTCTTTTCACAGTGTAAATCCAGAAAATTAATTTTATAACAAATAAATCTAAATTAGCTTAGTTAACCAATTGAATAGAGATTACTCTGTACATGTAAAATAAAAATTTAACTTTCCGAAAAACTGAAGAATACGTTTTTTCGGTTTTTAAAGTGGAATGAATGTGTGCCAACGGGTTTCGTAACATTTCTATATCTTTTATTTAGCACTTACCTCTACGATTCGCTTACAACGTTGAGAATATACAATTAATTCATATACATATGTGCTTACTTATATGTTGTACACAACATGTATAGCAAAGGTTTGAGCATAGTCGGAGATTACATATTACTCCCATTTCATCATTTCTTCATATTCTTCGTTTAGTATCACAACATTTGATATAGTTTAACAGAAACAAAACCGATCAATAAATACATCTATTGCTAGAATGTGTTTTACAAATGAGTAAGCCATAAATAAGGAAGCGAGCAAGTTAGTGACAATGTTAGTGGGATGCAGAGAAACGAGAGAGATTAAGATAAATACTTTTAGAGAGAGACTTTGGTTCGCTTGCAATTTTTGCAATGTTAAACTGATCAGCTGTTAGTTGCTTCATAAGATTCTGATGTTGTGTCGATTGATCTCGAACAGCGTGTGGTCATCCTCGTCGCTGTTGATGTCCTCGATGGCCATGGGCAGAGGTGTGAGTTCTTGATTCGCGCGGTCGCCTTGCACGCCATACTTGCGTTCGGCGCGGGAGAGCCGGAGTCTGAAACAACAAAAATTGATATTAATGTACCACTTCACACGCAAAATAATTTCAAAGCTTATCAGCAATACGAGCAGCACACCGTCACAATTTCACCGCTTCTATTGTAACAAGCACTGATAAGGTGAATGATGATTTAATTGCATGAAGCGCACTCACCGATAGACGCGAAAGGCAATGAAGAGTATTGCCGCACTGCTTATACCAAAAAAGAAGTAGAAACTGGCCCTGTATGCGTCCACCATGTCCAAATCATTTGTCAAAAATGTTTCTCTTAAGCGCGTCTTCACAATTTCTACATCGTCGTTCGTACTGCCATTGGTTGAGCCAGTCCCTTCTTTGCCGTCCTTGGAATGATGAATGGGAGTATTCTGTACTGTATCCAAAGCAGGTGGTTCGCTAGTGACTACCATCAGTGGTGTTTGTCGTTCCTGTTGCTGTGCTTGTGTTTGTGCTAAGTCCTTTAGATTTTTGGTTGGCCGGTGTGATGCTTTACCTGCATCCGGTTGCTGTTGCAACTGAGGTGTTGGTGTTCGTGGAAATTCTACTGCTGCATCCGGCGGTAGAGCCTTCTTTACCGACTTCGACACTTTTTTTATACTGCCAACCTTCGTACTGCTGTCCACATCACTTTCTTTATCGGCATTTGCCTCAGCTAACAGCTCAGAAAACACTGTCACTGACAAAACCCAAATACATACAAAGCAATGTTTCTGCAATTTCATCGTCTGCGTTCGTTTTGTTGTGCCCGTTTAAAAGGTCACAGCGCTCCCGGCAACTCTTAAGTGTATTTCAAGTAGTAACCTATTGAACAAAAGAATACTGGATAGGTCGTCTTCCGAAATAAACAGAGTGATTTTACAACACTACAACACTACCTTGAACAAGTTTAAACGAATCAAAGTTATTAGCCCTGGTAAAAAACAATCTTTCAGCACTGCTTCAATCATCGTAGTGTGTCTTGAAGCACTGGGCTTTTTGTATGTTGCGAGTTTCTTTAGTTTTTCATCAACTAATTTAAGGTAAACTGCAACCGGAGACGTTTATAAAATAAAATCCAGTCATAACTCGCATAAAAATATTTAACTCGTAACTTACGAAGCTCATGTAAGTAATCCAATCATTTATGTGCTGAACGATGATTGTGCAAATTTCGACTCAAATGAAAAAAAATGGCGTGCAAACACAGCGAACAAAAGAAAATATGTTGGGGCAGTGAAATTGCAAGTTTTTATCGAATGACGCAGTGAATACAATTCAGAATATAGAAGACATCACCAGCATTCAGTAGCATTAAATTTGTCGAAGAGAGAAGAGTGAGTCCACACCAGGAAGCTCCACGAAATTCAAATCTGATTTCTCTGCTCAGCCGCCCCCTCCGTTCATGTCAGTCGAATTTCACTACGAATTCTTTGGGGATTTACGAGATTTAATTATTTTTGAATGTCACATCAATTTGGTTTTATTCAAGCTAATGTGCGTTTTCGATTTAATTAACACAGGTCACTGTCATTTAGAAAAAAAATTTTTTTTTACTCTTTTTATGAAGAGCCATTTGTAAATATATCGCGTAAAAGCATGCCCGAGCAATAGTAGTTGTAGCTGTATACTATACTTCCTGAATTCGTTTGACATTAACTTTTTTTTTTTTTCAATAGGAATACACAAATTGCTCCTAAATTTCCTTCACTAGTACATCCAAAATTCCGACCAAAACAAATAAAACCAGAGCCAGCAAACGACGACTGAACGAGCATCCTCCTCCACCGCAGTCACAAACGTCAACATCAAGAGTGCAACAACAACAGCAAGACCCCGAGGCAATCGCCGTTAAAATGAATCGTCCGAATTCGTACGGGACGACACCAAAACACGTTAACCTAGAGGAAATATGGTCTGATCTCGAGGAGGGTATACGTCAGGTGTTCGCACCGAACCCGTCTCTAACGCGTTGTCGTTACATGCGTCTGTACACACACGTATACAACTACTGCACGAATGTTAATGCCACACCGAACAATCGCAACAACAGCAAATCTGGTGGCGCACAGCTCGTCGGTAAAAAGTTGTATGATCGCCTAAAGGAATTCCTTAAAGACTACCTTAGTGGGTTGCTAAAAGATTTCATCAACATCAAAGGTGAGGAGGTGCTCTTGAAGTCGTACACCAATCAGTGGGTGGCTTACCAATTCTCAAGTACGGTACTAAATGGCATTTGCATGTATCTCAACCGACACTGGGTGAAACGAGAATGCGAAGAAGGACAAAAAGGGATCTATGAGATTTATCGTCTAGCACTGGTTACTTGGAAAGAACATCTGTTTAGGGTCCTCAATGAGCCCGTAACCAATGCAGTGCTGAAGTCGATTGAAGAGGAACGTCAGGGTAAACTTATTAATCGCTCTCTTGTGCGCAATGTAATCGAATGTTATGTGGAGCTTGGTTTCAACGAAGAAGATACAGATCCGGCTGACCAAAAGTTGGCTGTGTACAAAGAGAATTTCGAGCGCAAGTTTATTGCTGAAAGTGTCGCTTTCTACGAAAAGGAGTCCGATGCTTTTCTGTCGACAAACACCGTTACAGAATACTTGAAGCATGTCGAGCAAAGACTTCTTGAAGAACGCCAGCGCGTTCGTAGAACCGATTTGAATTGCGTTCTCTCATCGTACCTACACGACAGCACGTACGAACCACTAATCACAACTTGCGAACGGGTAAGTTGGATGATTTCTTTGAAAGCAAAAATTTAATTTAAGTTTGGGATTTTTAGGTGTTGATTGAGAAGCATTTGGCCATCTTCCGAACCGAGTTCCAAAGCTTATTAAATGCTGACAGAAACGACGACTTATTGCGCATGTATTCGCTTGTGGCCCGTACATCCAAAAATCTCTCAGATTTCAAAACAATACTTGAAGCACACATTCTACAACAGGGCACCGAGGCCATTGAAAAGTGTGGCAATACAGAAGCGGCCAACGATCCCAAGATCTATGTACAGACTATATTGGAGGTGCACAAGAAGTACAATGCACTTGTGCTTACCTCCTTCAACAATGACACAGGCTTCGTTGCTGCACTGGACAAGGCTTGTGGCAAATTCATTAACACGAATGTCGTTACGCAAGCAAATGGCGCCAGTAAGTCGCCGGAGTTACTTGCCAAGTACTGCGATATACTACTTAAGAAATCTGCAAAGAATCCCGAGGACAAAGAACTCGAAGATAATCTCAACCAAGTCATGGTCGTGTTCAAGTATGTCGAGGATAAAGATGTCTTCCAGAAGTATTACTCGAAAATGCTTGCCAAACGTTTGGTCAATCATTCATCGGCGTCCGATGACGCCGAGGCCATGATGATCTCTAAATTGAAGCAAACGTGTGGTTACGAATACACTGTCAAATTGCAGCGTATGTTCCAAGATATTGGCCTATCGAAAGATTTAAACAACAGCTTTAAGGAATACCAACAGCGTGAGAATATGACAAGTGAAATTGATTTCAGCATTGAGGTACTTTCGACTGGTTCCTGGCCATTTATTCAGAGTAGCAGCTTTCTTCTGCCCGCTGAGCTAGAACGCTCCGTACAGCAATTCAAAACATTCTATGCGTCGCGGCACTCCGGCCGCCGGCTGAATTGGCTGTACCACATGTGCAAGGGCGAACTGCTCATGAATGTGTCACGCAGTAATGCCACTTCTGTATATACGCTACAAGCGAGTACATATCAAATGGCCGTCTTGCTTCAGTTCAACGACCAGAGCAGCTTCACAGTGCAGCAGTTGGGCGAAAACACACAAATACAACAAGAAAATCTTGTCCAGGTATATATTATTAAACGCAGCTCGCTTCTTCATCTTTTGAATAACTTTCTTTTTTGTTCTTGTTAATAGGTTTTACAAATCTTACTCAAAGCAAAATTGTTGACCAGTGTCGACAATGAGAACTCGCTAAACCCGAATTCGGTGATGGATCTCTTCATAGACTACAAGAACAAGAAGCGCAGAATCAATATCAATCAACCGCTAAAGACTGAGTTGAAGGTCGAACAGGAGACTGTACATAAACACATCGAGGAGGATCGCAAATTGCTCATTCAAGCCGCCATTGTGCGCATCATGAAAATGCGCAAAAAGTTGAACCACACGAACCTCATATCCGAAGTTCTGAATCAGCTTTCGACTCGGTTCAAACCAAAGGTGCCAGTCATCAAAAAGTGCATCGACATACTGATTGAAAAGGAGTACCTTGAACGCATGGAGGGATCTAAGGATACGTATAGCTATTTAGCATAAATTAAGATCACTTTACCTTATCACACACATACACATACACACACACACACAATTTCACCCGGAAAATAATATGCCGACGAATATTGCGTGTCCTCGATGGTTATGTTTGCCAAGTTATCACGTTATCATCGCTTTAACAATTTACCTGCCGTTTCACAGAAAGAAAGTCTTAAAAACGAAAGAAAAAATATTTATATTTAATTCATTAAAATCGCGTTTACGTTCTAAAGTCCCAATTGTGTTCCCGATGGTGTTAAATGGTAATCAGAACTCAACGAACCCGAACAAAAATATATCCCCCCAGAAAACCATCCATCATAGACGTTTAGTTTTGTTCATTTTTCTTCCACCAAAATCGCTCGCCCAATCCTGGAAGGACACTCATCGATATCAATATTTCACTCATATATGAAGCATCTAAACTAAAAACTATTTTTCGTGTTTCGTAAGCAAACATGTATTTGTAAGTGTTATTCGAGAGTGCTGCAATTTGTATTATAATTCAATACGGACAAAACTTGCAAATAAAATAAAATGTTCTCTAACTGAAAGTGCCCACATTCTTTAAATGTTTGGTTTCAACTACATCCCAAACGGGAGTCATCTAATCTAATCTCTTGTTCCAAATCTTTCCTCCAGATTCATGCCCTGAGCTATGGCGTACACGGTAAAGGCGAACTTGGCCACCTAAAAATACGTTTATAAGAATTGTGTTACAGTATTTCCCTCTCATCTGCCGCAGTCGACACTGTCTGATTCTCACTTTTATATTGGTTGAGAGATTTATTGTAAAAATATCCAGCGCTGTGAAACCAATGGGCTGCTGCAACTTTTGCAGGAACTGTAGCAAAGTCTTCTTATAACTCTGGTTCTCATCCATCCAACTAGAGTGGAAGAGGGCGTCGGCCAGCTCATCACAGCTATCATTCAGAACGGTGCAATAGTAACAAAGCGGAAACGTTTGCAGCAACACGCCGAAAATGTACGTAATGATGATGAAGCTCGACGCCAGATCTGCGAAGATAATCAGGTTGATAATGCTTACGCCAAGAATAGAGCCACAGACAACGAACTGAGCAAAAATTGTAATGGAGACCGGTGGTCGGATGGTATCGCATAATCTGTATGGAGAAATATAATAATAATACAGCAGGGCGTATTATTATATTTACGCTCTTAACTTACTTCAACATCAATTTGTGCACTTTGATGCAGCCAACAAGATCCTTGTGTCGCTTACATTCGCTTTCACCGTTTCTTCCCAATTGTTCAATTCGATTTTTGAGGATGTCGATGTGCGTGATCAGAGACCCGATAAAGAGCAGCGGATAGGTATCGGTTGCGGAAGATATAAACATCGCATAGCCCACGGTGAAGTACTCGGTGAACGATTGTATAAATAATTGAGTTGTGCTCGCCTGCCAATCGATGAACGGATAAAATGTGTTAAATGGCGGTCTCCCGTTCAGAAGTCCGTTCAACAAGCAGGCATTTGCATAAGCAAAATATATAAGCACGTAGGCTAAATAAGTTTTATTGCCCAATGCTGCGGCCTCTCGTATTTTGCGCCTTTCTTCCTTGGTGGCACACCATTCGTCAATTTCGTCCAGCGCAATTTTGGCGACAACCAAGCGCTTGTAGTACACCAACAGGGTGAAGTACTTGATCGAAAGTGTCCAAGAGTTGAAGCATACCTGGAGCGAGGTGAGAAACTCGCCAGCCGTAAATTGGTCAAAGTTCAGCGTATAGTTGAGCACGTAACTCAACGGCAGATAAATAAAACCGTAAGAAAAGGACACCAAGCGCCACAAATTGTAGAGTCCGCGATTCTCAGAAGGGGCATTCAGGCCCACGACACGCAAACAGCGATACAGGTATATAAGTGCGTCACTTGAACCTGTTGGCTCCGAATTCGGCGTTGGATGAATACGTCGGAACAACATTTCTTCTTCTGTGAAGAGCGCTCTGGTTACCTTAAGTTATATACGCTCTGCAAAACTGCCAATTAAAATTTTGTGGGAATACCGGCAAATGTATCTCGAATTGGTGTATGAAAAAACAGTTTGCCAACATTTCGGACCCCAGATTTTAATTATGCCTTTACACACGGTTATTATTATTATTTTGTTGTAACACTCACTTCTCTTATAAAACTACAGTAGCATCTCGATATTTCGTACAATTAGTGCCGTGCGATTCAGAATTATCAAAACGTCTGGATTGCGGAGACCTAATGCCAGTCGAAAAAAAGAATTTAAATACTGTTGTATACATTCATTACAATATCTTTATTCAAGTTCTGCCTTTTCATTCAAATCTACGTGTTGTTGTTGGCCCCCTCACTTACTTCTATATGATCACATATATATGTTTTTTGTTTTACGGAATCACTCCTCTTGGGAGCATAGCAGCTTCTCCACGTAGCTCTTCCATTCTTTAAATAAGCCGAGACTTGTGTTGGTCATGTTAATCGATGGGTTTGTCTGATGGGGTGGGTGATTAGCCTGTTACTAACATTCCTTGGTAATCAGTGTGCCAACTGGCGCCGCCAATAAACAGCGCCATCAACAGAAGCCATTCCGGTAAATTGGCGAGGTGTATGCCATTGCTCCTGTAAGAGACGAACCCTAATAAGTTGCCAAAGCAAAATTCATCACCATATACATCAAGACTTACTAAGCATATCTAGCTGCTCACTAAATGACCTTCCTGATAATTACACAGTTCAGAGATTGATCTTTCATTATCCAAGTTCCAAATAGCTTCTGATATTAAATTGTGTCAGCTTGGTTGTTTGTTGTTCTTCAGACTAAATATGCACTACATAAGACAGTTTCTATTTCTGTTTTATCTACTATATTTATCTTTTCTATGTAATGGAGGATTGGGTTTAAGGCACAGGGTACATTCCTCCCTGTGCTCCTTAACTACTGCTAGTGTTAGTGTTAGTTTCATTATGTCTGGCTTAATAATGTCCAGTTTAAAGAATATTCAATAGAGATATTTACGGTGTTCGCATTATAGCAATTTTCAAAGCACCTACTGTCTGCATTAATGAGAGATTACTGTGCATATGTATGTAAAAGTATAGTATTGTAAGAGGGAACGTCCTCTTTGTGCTAATCAAAGATTTAGTGCATTTGGATTTATATCACGACTCGCTGTCAACTGCATGTCATCAATTGGCATATTTTTCAGCTAAATTCAATGTATCCGCCATTGTGTAGACCGTAAAAGCGAACTTTATGGCCTGCAAAAACAAAAATTAGTTCTTGGCGCTGTAAAAAGATTTTGTACGGAAAGAGACAAACTACTTACTGCGATGTTTGTGGCAAGGGAAATTGGGAAAATATTGAAGGCGGCAAATGTGATTGGTTGTTGGGTCCTCTGGAGAAAGTACAGCAAGGCTTTTTTGTAGCGTTTATCCGTATCGAACCATTTGGAGTGGAAAATGGCATTCGACAAGTCATTGCAATCGTCGATCAGACAGTTACAAAAAAAGCACAACGGCAGCGTCTGATTGGGAACAGCTAAGATGAAAGCGATGGTGCCAATGCCCGAAGAGGGAGTTGCGAAAAACATAAGGTTAATCACTGCCAGCCCAATGAGCGAACCACACACTACGAATTGGGTGAAGATCGTGTACGAGAGCATTGGACGGATGATGTCAGCGTATCTATAGATTTTAATTAATAGATAGAGAGAAAAATAATAAATAGAGGAGAAATACTTGCCTAAGAAGAGTCTTGTGATCCTTTATGCAATTCACTAACTCCTGATGACGTTTTTCGATATCAATGGTGTCTCCGGTGCCCAAATCTCTGATCCGAAGCATCAGAAGTTTTACATGCTCGCGTAGCATAATCACGAATAGCACCGAGAACGTGTCTGTGGCAGTCACCTGACTAATGGCGCAATTCACGGTGAGAAATTCAATGATCCATTGCAACACAAAATGCGCCTGGCTTTCCCGCCAGTTCAGAAAAGGGAAATACACCATGAACGGCAGAATACTATTGACCAAAGCGCTAAGGCATGTAGCAACTCCGTAGCTGGTATACATGACCAAATATATGAGATAGACCTTGTTGCAGAAGGCAACACAATGTCGAATTTTCAAAAGCGACTCCTCGGTCTTGCACCTGGCGTCTAGTGTGTCCAACAGTAGCAATGCTTCTTCTAAGCATCCCTTTAAAGCCATCGCTATCGCTATTTTAACGGAGAAGCCAAAGGCGTCCACGCAGATCTGCAGCGATGTCAAGAATTCAAATGCAGTCAGTTTGTCGAAGAATAACACGTAGCTGAGGACGAAGCCAATCGGCAAATAGACCACATTGAAGAATAGAGTGTAGCTCATCCAAATACGATAAAGCAGTGACATATGCTCTGGTGGATCGAGACCGGCGCTACGAAAGGCACGGTACATGTAAATCGTTGAGTCCCTTGTGGCTGCTGGCTCACCCAAGCCCGCGGGGTGTATGCGTTTGAACCACATCACGAAAACTATACTTGAACCGAATCCGCATAAAGCTTTTATACCAGCAAATATTGGGAATCAGAAGAACTGGCGTGACTTACTGTAGATATTCTAATATTCAAAGAGACACATTTCCAACAATTAAGTGGGACAGAACAGTTGTTAGATCAAAGACTTTAAACTTTGCAAAACTTTTTGATGGTCTCAATTAATTCAAACTTTTCACTTATCGCACGTTTGCACCTTACAAATCGTGTGAACCCAATAAAGTAGTTAGTTCTCACTTAGATTTAAAAAAAACTGTGAATGGTCTGGGGAATGGTTTTGCTAATCCTTTGGCTTCTTAAATCAAAAGACACTCGTTTCTTGATTTCTTTTAATTATGCTCTTGTTCGCAACTCCGTTATCATCGACACCCGATGAACCAAACAATCAAAGAAGAAATCGTCATGCACAGCAACAGCTACCCTATTAGGTTTGAGGACCATGTCCATCACCTAGCAATTAAACTACTGGACAACAGCAGGCAAACGCGACTCCTGAAAAGGTTACACTTCTCCACATCTCTAATTCCGCATCACAATCAAGAATGATTGGTCAAGTCATAAAAACTTATTATTGTATATTGACGGATAAATCGCTTAGATGGACAGCAAAAGTTTCGTCACCAATATTCAATATTTGTTTTCGACTTCTGCTTTGACTGCTACTTCTGATACTACTACAACTTTTGCGACTTCGCGGTGACCTCTTCTCTATTCCTTTCAATTTAGCCGATACTGTATATATAAAAAAAAATTCGCTCACTTCAAATAGACCCACAAGCACGATGGATGCCGAATTCAGTTCAATATACCAATATAAAATCAAATATTTTGACAGATTCGAGATTGTGTAAGAAGTATTGCTATACGCCACATTATCATAAAGAATACGCAATACTAAAGATCCTACTTAAATGATAAAAGTACTGAAGTAAAGAACAAAATTTATAGAAAATTATGCAAAAAACCTCGCGCCTCATTTCATTACTTATATTTTATTAATTACGTAGCGATTTACAGCTCTTCCTCAGTGGAGGAACAGTTTTAAGGCACAGAGTACATTCCCCCCTGTGCTCCTTATCTACTGTTTACAAATCTATACATGAATGTTATATACAATTACAATAGAGGAAAAATAAAATAAATAGTGAATCAGAATAAACTGGATTCCAAAGTAAATTCAATTTTTTTTGTGGATCTTAAACAATACTCGCAAATTGGGAAGAAATACAAGAGATCTAAATAATAATAAATAACCTTTCCATGGCTAATCCTCATCATCCAAATTTATAGCTTTCGTTTGGAAACGCATACGTTTGGTGTTCTTTACAACGGTGTTAGGAAGTAAATTAATACCGGGCTTCGGACAAGGCAATTCGTTCCACATACGTTTTACGCGTACAGTTGCAACGGCATTGAAATCGTACTTCTCTTGCGAGGTTGCCGGTGATGCCGGCACATCCACTCGTTTTAATTTGATAACCGGACGTTTTAAGTGCAACGGTGAGCTCTCAGTGCTGCACATGCTCGAATCATCACCTACTTCGGCTGCTAGAGAGGCACAACCGCGCTTCTGCTTAGAAGATTTGACTTTTTTGTTCTGCTGCGAGCCGTTCGACACAACCGACGTCGACCGTTTGCTGTTTGGAATAAATCATACATTATTTCTTTTATATGTAAAGTTTAGCTAATCTAACCGTTTTGGCACATCGTAGCGATTTATTGTAGGCGGTGCTGCAGCGCATATTTTGCCCGGCTCCTCGGGATGGCAACCATAGTCCTCACCCTTGAGCCAATTCTCGTAGCGTTCAGGTTGAAAACGTTTCACAAATGTCTCCATTGATATTTTAACCATATCAGTGCGACAACGGCATTTGCTCGCACGTTTTCCATATTCGATCCAACGCTTCGATGCGAAATTTGTGGACTCGGCACCATTGAAGCCATGATTAAATCCGGCGTGGTAGCCGAATGGAAAAGTGATCATTATTTCACCTTCCTCCTGTGTGATCTTATTGAAGGGTATCTGATTTTCGCGCAGAACCTTCGGACTAATTAGAGTCATTTTGTGGCGCAGGTGGGCGCTGCAGCTTTGATAGTTTTCGGCGAATGTCTCGTTGGCCAAACGCTCCAGTCGACGACCGTGTGCAGGAGGTATAGCGTACCAAGTTTTGGGCGCACCAAAGTGTAAGAAGTTTATTGAGTACAAGTCCATGTCTTCGGTGTGCCAAGCAAATGAACTTTTCCACATACCAAAATACAAATAAGCGGTATTGACGCCTTCGATTTCGATTCCATAATCACTGTCAACGAGGTTCAAAATTGTGTCCAGACGATCGATGTTCCACACATTCAAGTCCTCGTCACTAAGAGACCCTTTGACATCCGCTGCATACAAGGGTGAGACGTAGGTAACGTTCTTCCAAAATTTACGCTCTAAGTCATCGTAGTCAAAATGACGCGGCGTCTGATAGTGTTCAGAATTAGCTTTCTGCATAAACTGGCGGAGCGTCAATTGCCGCTGCTGCATATTTAAAACTTGGTACATGCCGTGTGCCCTGTGGAATAAAATTCACTGAAGAACATTCAAAGGCAAAGGTATAAAATTTCTTACCCACGAACAACTTGACAGATAGGCGTGGGAATAGTCATATTGATCTCTTCAATGTCGTAGCCTGATTTTCGTGGAACCCATTCCACCGGCGGAATGATTTTCGCAAGACCGGCGTGATGTGCACCTCGGGACTCCATATACTCAACGTAGGCCGAAAAGTTCTTGAACTCCTCATAGCTCGGACGAAAAGTCATGATCCGAGGAGCGACACTCTGCTCAAAGTTGCCATCGGATGAGTCTGTCGACATGGTTATTAATTATAACTAATTCACAATTACTATATCTTCTCAGCCCCAGGCCGGCTGCTTTCTACTTCCGTTCCTGCTAACGACAAAAACCCACACAACAAAGCCACAAAGCTGTATTCCAGTGTTTGGCAATGTAAATGGTTTACAGTGTTGTTAAAATAGTAATCAAGTCATACAAGACAGAGTACCAACCAAGAATATTAGCTCTTAGCTTCTATTATTTCAAAATTAATTTTAATATATTTTTATTTCAATTTATTTGATATATTTTGTATATTATGTAATTTAGTCACTTTCACTGTTCAGGACACGGTCATGCATGCAGCGCCATGCATGCACGAAATACAACATTAAATATTGTTCTGTAACACTAAACCAAGGATATAAAATTGAAACCGCATACAACAACAAACAACCGAAATTAACAGCTGGGCTGCGCAATTCTGTTTGTACAAGTAAACGAGAGCGAACAACTTTACCGCTGCTTGACTTGGTATATCCACTGAGATAAGCGACAATTTTCTTCTCTTTGTGCTTCGTCGCAGAAGACATGATTAAAAACGATATAGCGGTGGTGCTAACTGATCACCAAATTGACTTCCCTTCCGACGCAACTTTTCGTCAATTAACGAAAATCGCAGCAGACAATGATTTGAACATTGTCGTCGGCGACACGAGGAGCGAGCATTCGCTTGAAGACAATAAAACAATTGCGGAGGAAGCAGTAGCGGTTCGTGAGGCTGGATACTCTCACCAGCCAAAGCTATGTAGTGACTTACGTGACCTTCATATCGCTAATTTGAAAAGAGACGAACGGGAATTAGAAGCAGAGATCAGAATAGAGGAAAAAATTCATTACTAGCGAAATTAATGGAAAACGAGTACAGACCGAAGAGCGACGTCACCGAAGTGTTGGATGCAGTTATTCCGTTCACCGATGCAGAGACTAATAACGCAAACAGATGAATAGCCGAATTTCAGCGTGTTTGTGATGCAGTGGACAACAGTGATAGCTTTAAGCTAAAGTGCGTACGCCTACTAATGAAATCATCTACAGAAGCTGCATTGTTTTTGAGTGTTGATCGTTCCACGAGCTATAGCGAGTTCAAAGCCAAATTTTGGGAAACTTTTGGCCACACTTACTCAGTGGCTGAAATAATATTGTTGCTAAAATCGACCGTGTATATTCCAAGGAAAACTTCAATAATGGGATATATACTCCAAATGCAGGAAACAGTTTCTCGTGTCAACGTTGAGGTGGCAATAACAGTACAATGCATCATCGAAGGCTTCCGAGGCAACTCAACCAGTATTGCAGTTTTATATCCGGCGCAGGACGTAGACCAGCTCAAAAAGTTGTCACGTATGGTGAACTCGATATATTGAACTGCGGAGTAAGTCTGAAGTTTCTGTGACTAGGCCTGCAAGTACTTCAACATCAGCTGACAAAATTAAAACTCGCTGCTTCAACTGTTCGGCATATGGCCACTATGCTTCGTCATGCACTGAGCCAAAATGTGGCAAGGGGTCCTGTTTCCGTTGTGGATTACTTCAGCATATGGTAAAAGATTGTCAGCAGCAACATTCAACCTCGGTGAAATTAACGGGCATGGTGGACAGCGACCATGCAGAGAAGAACGAACATTGGAGCGGTGACTGGAGGACCGATATACCGATAATAAATGAGGTAGGAGTATATTTTTACACTGATAAAACGCATACATCTAATCCGAAGTATATGTCTGCTCTTTTTGATACTGGCAGCGTGATTAATATTTTGCGGCTATCGGCAGTGCCCTACAAGAACCTCAGTAACAAACTATTTCCGACGAAATTTTATGGTGTCGGTGGTTCTAAAATGTACGCGTATGCTAATTTCATAATTTCATGCATTTCATAATATTGAGGAAACTGTTTTATTTTATATTGTGTTGTGACAATTGTGTGTCAATTGAAATGGTGCTAGGCCGTAATTTTCTAGCCACCTATGGTTTAGAATTAGCTTTTGTTAAGGAAATTGGAAATGCATTAGATAAAGTCTCGTTAACTAATTGCACTACTCAACAAAACAGGTGTGTTTGTAATTTGTGCAACACGCTTCAAGGGACAATTATTCTAGAGACTATAGTGGATTCGGACGCAATCCAGAAAAAAAGAGAGCGATACTGAGCCTGATGAAATTGGAAATTGCGAAAATTTAGTGATTTGTAAGACTTCAGAAACATTGAATAGTGAAAAATCTAAACTTAATTGCAATGAGTCAAACCTTAACTCGTCTTATATTGAAATTGATTTAGAAATACCACACATTTGTAAAATAAAAAACTTTAGAAATGGAATGTTATAACATAGACCCAAAACTAAGTGATCATTATCGCAAACATTTACTAGAGTTAATAGAATCAAATTACCTGGATACAGCACACATACCAGCTATTGACCACAATTATGAAATGAAGATAAAACTTAAGTCCGAAGAGCATATATTTTCAATGCCATGAAAACTGTCATATCATGATAAGAGGGAAGTAGATAGTATAGTGGAAGACTTATTGTCAAAAGGTTATATACGACGTAGTTATTCACCTTTTGAATAGTTTTAGTGAAAAGGAACACATGTGAAAAACGAATGTGTATAGATTATATGCAATTGAATAAAATAACAATTAGAGATGGGTACCCTTTACCAATTATTAATGACTGCTTAGAGAGAATGGAAGGCAAATCCTATTTTTCCAAATTAAAGTTGCAGAAAACTCAACGCAATATACATCTTTCGTTACGCCTAGCGGTCAGTACGAATACGTTAGAATGCCATTTGGATTGCGAAATGCACCAGCAGCGTTCCAGCGTTTCGTAAATTTTGTTTTACAGCCACTAATACGCGAGGGTAACGTTGTAGTGTACATTGATGATATCGCCATAGGAAGTAAAAAATTGAAGATTGATTGGCACTTTTGTTACACGAGTATCGAGTTCCTGGGGTATACAGTTAGTAAACGCGGAATAAGTCAAATTAATGAACATATTGTAAACATAAAGCATATTCCATTTCCGAAAAATCACACTGTAATGCAAAAATACCTAGGATTATTCTCGTATTTTAGACGTTTTAGCCCTCAAAAAGTAGTAGACTACTCAAAAATAGTCAAACCATTGCAAGTATTATCAAAGCCGGAAGCAAAATTTGAGGTAGATAATAAGTGCCGAAAGATGTTTGAGTGTCTTTGTGATAGATTAGTTTCAGCCCCGATTTTAGCTTTATATAACCCTAATCCAGATACAGAATTACATTGAGATGCCAGGTTTTGGTGGTATACTTTTACAGAAACAGGACGATAATAAGTTTCTCCCTATCTGTTACTTCTCGCAGATGACGACAACAGCCGAAAAGAGATACCACAGTTTCGAGTAGGAAACCCTGGCAATTACCTACTTCCTAAATAAATTTAGGATTTATTTGAAAGGCATACCGTTTAAGTTTATAACTGATTGTACTCTCTAACTTTGACGCTAAATCGTAAAAGTGTCAATGCTAGAATTGCCGTTGAAAAAGCATTATTGGTTTCCGAATATGACTCAAAAAGTAGAAAATTTCATACGACATTGTTTAAGGTGTATCATATTTAACGTTCCTTCTCATGTAAACCATCGGACTTTACACAGCATACCAAAAGAACCGATTCCATTTGATACCTTGCATATCGACTTGCATTTGGACCGCTCCCGTCTGTTATATCAAAGCAGAAACATATTTGGGTTGTCGTTGATGGATTCACAAAATATGTTAAACTATTTTCGGCCAATACAACTAGCACAAAGGAGGTGTGAGCTTACCTCACCAAGTATTTCGAAAATTATAGTCGGCCGCGCAGAATAGTTAGTGGTAGGGGTACTTGTTTCACCTCATTGCAATTTAGCGAATTTTTATTGGAAAACAATATAGAACATATAAAAATAGCAACTGCGTCACCTCAAGCAAATGAACAAGTTGAGCGAGTAAATAGAACATTAAAGTCAATGTTAGCAAAAATTACAGAACCAGTGCAACACTCAGAATAAGCTTCTGATAAGAGTTGAATATGCTATAATTAAATGGGAACACTCTGGGACAGGGGAGACGCCTTCGAAATTATTGTTTGGAGTGCAACAAAGGGGTTGTGATACTGATGCATTAACTGAGTATTTAGATGAAAGAAACAAAGTAGATTTGAATCGTGATTTAAAAAGTCCATTCGCGGGAGGGCCTCAGATAAAATAGAATCATGCCAAAAGAAAAGCTAACAGTATTTTGGGAGAACATTTAAAAATCATTCTAATTTCGATGAAGGCGATTTCGTAGTAATGCGAAACGTTGACACCACAATCGGAATCAATAAAAAAAAATTTCCCTAAATATGAAGGACCGTATTGTATAAAGAAAGTTGTACTTAACAATCGATATGTTGTCACAAATATAGAAAACTGCCAGGTCACTCAACTTCCATATGAAGGCATTGTGGAGGCATGTCGATTGCGAAAGTGGGCAGATTGGCGTGGTCAGTGTAAAAATTGCTCTGATTAATTATAACCTACCTATATGTAGTAATTAAATACTATGTTTAACATATGTAATTTTAAAATGTAGCCTTTTATTACTTCGCTAACTTATTTAATGCATGTGATTTTAAAATAATAATTTCCGGGCAATTTTTGCCGATCGAGGACGATCGAATTGTCAGGATGGCCGAGCTGTTACATTGTGAAGGAGACCGATTAGTGTTAGGTAATACATCGAGAACAGTAAGGTAGAATATAAGGCAAGCGTATGGCATTCGAATAAGAGCATCTAAGGGCGACGGACATATGTACAGCGATCGATTAAATAAACTGGAAAAAAGTATAAAGTGAGCCTACCCAACATATTAAATATACTAGTCTTTTTCTCTTCAGACGTCTTTTTCGTTAAAATTCTCTAATTGGCATACTATTCATCTCGGCTTTAGTGTGGGTTGTTAATCGGATATGGTGTGCTGTGTTTGCTTTAATAATCTCCCCCCTTTAATAGTTTTGTTGTCAAGGTACCGGTGAATATCTGCATTTGGGATACTCTGTTACCTTTGTATTTTTTCACTATTTAGGTTCTTTAACGTGCTTCATATCTGTAGTCCATAGGTCCAGATGGTGTTAACTATGGTTTTGTTATACATTGAATATTTTGATTTTCTAATCGTTTAGTGTTGACTAAGATGGTTTGGAGTGTTGCGTTGGCTGTGGCTAGGTCCTTGTTTGCGTAAAAGATGTGTCTTCTGCGAAGATAGCAATCATTGCGGATTTCACAGTGGGCTTGGGTATGTCTTAAGTAAATATGAAGTACAGCAGAGGTTCTAGAACGCTTCCTTATGGTATTCCCGCATTAATTGGTCTCCCAGAACACAATCCGCTCTATGTAATAGACGTGTCGGTCAAGTATGTAGCTTCTTAGGAGATGATAGAAATAGTTTAGTAAGACATGCCAAAGTTTCAGTAGTAATGCTTTGTGTCACACTTTGTCAAAAGCAAAAACGCCAATGCAGAATTTTATTTCGTCAAAATATGTAGAAATTTTGTTGGCTACACGGTGAAATTGGTCTAAGTCGAGTGATATTTGCGGAAGCCAATTGGTGGTCAGCAGTAATATAATTACTGGTTCCAGTCGGTCATAAAATAGTTTGTCAAACAGTTTTAATGTGATGGGCAACAGACTTATAGCTCTAACCGATGCTAAACAGGTGGCGTCTTTACCTGATTTGTGTATAGCTGTAACCTCTGCGACCATCCGTGCTTTGGAAAACTATCTGTTATCTTCAATTTAATATCTTGAAGATTGTCAGCCTTTTTGAAGTTTCTTTTCTTTTTTTTTTTCTACTAGAAGTTGGATTTCAGAGGGGTGGATAGTGTTTTGTCAGTTTTTTTGGTAATATCGGCGTTGAAAAATGAGAGGCTTCGCTAGATTTCTGAGCCTTCCATAATTTCCGGAGATTTTATTCCTCAATCTTGCCGAGTGTGTGCGTAAAAATAAGCATATTTGACTGACACTGACGATGATAGGGGAAATATCAAAATGATTTTTTCGGATCGCGCACGTAGGTATATGAAGTCGTTCGGGTCGTTGAAACACAGTTTTGTATGAAATATGACGGAATCGTATTTAAAAGCAACTACAAAACACGAAGAATCGCGAGCGAATGAACACAAAAAGAATCAAATAATAGCATTTCAGTGACGCGAATTCATTACTTTTTGACCTAACGAATAGAAATTATTTACTTACCGTTTACATCTTCATTCTACACAAACCCCAAACAGCTCCGAGGCACCTGCCAGTTATGTATATATAATATACATACATATGTATTCGTATTCTAGTGAGCGACTAGTGCCAGACGTTGCAAAAAAGGATTATTAAGCGCTTAAACTGAATTGGCGCGTCTGACTGTATCATTGGAATGTGTGGTCAATGTCGTGCCATTGTACTCTTTAATTTAAATTACGAAGTAAATTATTGGTTAACCAATTTTATTTTGTAGTAACCCAGGCAAATGCAGTAAATTTAAGAATTCAGTACGGAAATTAACGGCATCGTTTACATCTGCCACAGCGTGTCATTCATGTGTTACCATAAGATGAAAAACTTTTTAAATCGGTTCAACCATTTACCTACCAAAGTATCCTATCTTTCAAGCTGAAACAAGTCAAACACATTCCCAAAATTTGACTGAAATCGATCAAATGGTTTCGGAGATTAGCCTGGACGAACATAGTGACACGTGATTTTTCTATATTTTTATACACCCTATTGATTTCGGGGAATCATAAAATAAACGAATCTTCCAAAGATGTGTTCATGCTCTCGGTTCCTTTGCATTGCATTCGTTTCCAGTTAGTCATTCGACTGTACGAAAGCGCTATAAAAACAGATATACATCAAAAAACACTCAATCAACTGGCTTCTAGGAATGTGCATGAGTCGTTTCAGAGAAGCTGGTATCATCCTTCAG
Organism: Cacoxenus indagator; assembly: GCA_035041755.1. NCBI lineage: Eukaryota > Metazoa > Arthropoda > Insecta > Diptera > Drosophilidae > Cacoxenus > Cacoxenus indagator. The sequence goes on from JAWNKX010000476.1 coordinate 100,279, forward strand.
CAAAAAAAGATTTAATCGAGCAAATAAGATAACAGATAAAACGCCCAACTTTCTATTGTGGTCGTGTGTCTCAGAATTTCAGACATTTATGATCTTCACAGTTTATAAAACTTTTATGACTCACGGCGTGTCGAGTTCCCTGCTCAGTATTCCTACATTTCCATCAGGCAGGCCAACAGAGCAGTAATTTCCGAATCGAAGTTTAGGCAGACTAAAAAGAAATGTGTGTGATAAAGAAGCGTTTGGCTATAAAGTGGGCCAATAGCGAAAAAATGCCGTCAAAAGCTTTTCAAGTGCAAGCGTTAATCAGCGTAAGCAAATCACTTCGAGTATATCTGTATATAAATGGCAGGTAAACTGGAGTATATATTTCAGTTGTCGATCAGAGGCGTTGGAGCTCGGTTCTTGAATCTTGAAGTACTAAACCAAAATTCAGTTGATCCCAAGCGGATACAAATTTAGTTGATAACGCGAAAGATGGGGTCTACCAATTCCCAAGACATAACAAAGACAATAGAAGAGCAAAATAAACGTGAGTGAAACCGTGAGGCGTTAAATTAATTAACTAGAACAACAAACAAACGGATTCAACCAGTTCCAACAAATGTATGGTAAAAATAAATACTAAATGTTTATAACAATGGCTGAAGAGAGCGCCGGAAAAATAATTCTGTTCTAAACAGCTTAGGTGTAATTCGGACTGCTAAATCTAGAAGCGTGGCTCGTGTCATACCTAATACTGGCCCTTGTAAAGAGCATAAAAAAAGAAACAAAAACAAATTAAATGTGGGTGCTTTAAAACCGTAGCCTAAGTTCTAGTTTTATTGCAAACAATTTCTGATATCTAAATGATGCATAAGCATATACGGTGCGAAATCAGAGCGTCGATAACACTTGTGACAAGATTATGTATTAAAATGGCTATAAAGTAAGAAAAAAAAAACGTCAACTTCGGTTATGCCGAATACTTAATACTCTTCACGTAAGCCCCGATATTTTTTTGTGATTTTTTTTTTATATTCCTCGTTCACTCCACTAGGGAGCATAAAAACTTGTGTTAATTTCATAAATCGAATGATTTCTTGTCTGATAAGTTGGTTAATTAGCCTGTATTTATGAAGCACCGACCAGCACTTTTACTACGTTACATTATCACTACTCCTATAAAATTTTTAGAAATCGAGTAAAGTATAATGGAAAAAGAATAAGCAGAGTCGCCGTATGCGTGACAGGCTGCCTGAAGAAGTTATTATTGAGCTGCAGAACAGGTGTTGCTGTAGCCAGCAGTCTGACCAATAGTTTGCTAGATTTCTAGATTCAACTCACTATGAGGGGTTGGGTTCCTAACAAACCAGGAAGAACCCGTGATTAAACTCGATATCTTATTTTGCATTATTTGCACTCTATTGCGTTGGGACTCCGAAGCTAATCCCCACATATGAACGAGTATACCATACCTCTACAGGGAGCCAATAAGCTGAGAGTTCACTGTGAGGTTATTGTTGTGAGAGAGAGAGAGAGACCAGAGAGTCTGGTGATCTTGGTGCAGCAACTTTATACCACAGACGTGATGTGAAGTCTGAAAATGAGCCACTAGTCGAGGAGCACTCCCAGATATTTCATTTTCCTCAACGAAACAAATGCAGTCAGCTCCCATATTTTTGAGCAATATTATATTGCAATATGTTGACGTGACTTGTGTTAAAGCAATCACTGAGCACTATAAATTTGAAGCTACACACACGACCCAATAATGCAGGGGTCTTCAAAATTTTAAGGTTTGAGAAATAACAAATTAGAGGAAACCCCCTCTTAGTGTATGGATTCAACCAGTTCCAACAAATGTACAACTTATGGTATAAAGAAAACTTTCTGCCCTTAGCTGAAAAATTGGACAGCCAGACGGACAGGGCTACATCAACTTTATAAAATCCTTCTCACTCTTACAATCTTCATGCCAAACTTATTAAGGAAGTATTTCGGCTATTGATGTTGCTCTAAGGTAAGCAGCCCTGGCACTATATATGTAAGTCTGGAAGTAGAAGTGCTGCACAAACCCAAGTTGGGATACTGATTTCACAGACGGCTTTTGTAAACTTATAGTGCACCCCCAAGAGCCGGATGATATCACGGCAACTCGACGGCGCCTTTAATAACCGAAATTTCAATCTTATCGCTTTTTTTCAATGATAGAAAATTATTTATTTTATGGTGGGTAACTTGTCAGAACCATTGACATAATTTATGGGCGCGACAGAAACTATGCTTTGTAACCTTCTGTAAGGCTTCGCTTATATTGTCACTCCATTGACGGGAATTATCGGTTAGATATTAAGAAAAACAATGCTAGGCTATCACTAGAAATATACTGTAAGACTTCCAAGCTCTTTGAAAATTCCAGTTTGAGACGGTTGTAAAATCTAATTTGTTTTCAAGGTGCAGCCTTCTGGATTCGTAATACCAGCGAGTGTGGTCTATGACTGTATCACGTTTCTCGCTGATCCGGACTAACTGACTGCACAACGCATTGTTTCGCTATATTTCCAAACTGATAATTACATCGCGTTTATTAATAAAAATAACGCAATTTGAATCATAATATAATTAATTGAGTAATCGCTATCAGAAACGCCTTTAGCGATCTTTAAAACAATGGAAAATAAAACAAAAGTCCTAGAAAAACAGACGAACACAACAAACCGACCGGTCGATCATGGGAATATATACTCCATAGTCTCCGAACATCTCGACAGAAGTCGATTACGCACGAAAGCGTTCAAACATGGTCTATAAACATTTACTGCTTACCGAGACAACACCCTTGTTGACCGATTTGTTGCACGGCGGTGTGCACGAGGGAAGAACTCAATGCTCACGTACTGTAAAAAGTTGCAAGCGATGATTTGCCAATAATTCAATTCCAATTGTTCGATATATTTTACAGCGAAAGGCTTCGGTGCGCGGCACACCCAGGCTCTGTTGCTATTTCTGGGAATGGTTTTTGGCTACTTTCAGCGCGTCGACATATCTGCTGCAATAGTACCCATGACACAGCCGACAGCCGGGGCAGAGTATTACGATTGGGATCCAACAACCAAATCCTTGATACTGAGCAGTTTCTTTTGGGGTTACGTTGTGTCACAAGTGCCAGCAGGTGAGTTGTGCAATGTGAGTGTGTTTTCAACCCTCTTTAATACACCTCTATATCTCCCAAGGTCTGTTCGCTAAACGCTTTGGTGCTAAGCCCGTACTCGGATATGCAACTATTGGCGGTTCAGTGCTCTCAGTTTTCCATCCATTGGCGGCTGCAAAAAGCGGCTGGGTGGGTGTATGCGTTCTGCGTGTGTTGACTGGGCTGCTACAAGGTGCTGTGTACCCTTGTGTTCATACAATGCTGGCGAAGTGGGTGCCGCGCACGGAACGAGGTTTCTTGTCGACACTTGTATACTCGGGCGCGCAACTCGGAACCACGTTGATTTTGGCCACAAGCGGCATTATATTTGACTCCAGTATGGGTTGGTCGGGTCTTTTTTACATAACCGGCGGTCTTAGCTTGGCATGGGCTTTACTCTTCCTGTGGCTGGGCTCCAACCAACCTATCGAAAGTAAGGGAATCTCAAAAGTCGAACGAGAATACATTGAAAGTCTGACAGGCAGCGGTGAGAGTAGCCAGGTGAGTGGATTGAGTGAGTGTGGTGTTCTCCTACATTTAGCAACAATTATTCCACTTTAGTCAATGCCCGTGCCGTGGCGTTCAATCTTCACATCACTGCCATTCTACGGCCTACTTGCAGCGCATTGCGGTTACACCTGGGGTTTTTATACGCTGCTGACGGAGATTCCCACCTACATGAGCAATGTCCTCCAGTTGAATGTCAAATCAAATGCTCTGCTCTCGGCGCTACCATATTTTGCGATGTGGCTGTTGTGTCCCGTCGTCAGTTCTCTCTCTGATGCATTAATCAATCGTGGCACAATCAGTGTAACGGTGTCTCGCAAACTTTTCAATTCAATCGGCCAATGGGTGCCCATGGCCTGTTTAATCGCATTGGGCTACATGACAGCTGATGAGAAGACCCTGGCCATCACATTATTGACAATCGCTGTTGGCGTCAACGCCAGCTGCTGCTGCGGTTACTTAGTTAATCACATGGACTTGTCACCAAACTTCGCTGGACCCATGATGGGCATAACGAATGGCTTGGCTGGTATATCGTCTATTGTCGCGCCGCTCATCGTCGGTGCAATCGTCACAGTCGAGGAGAATCCCAATCAGTGGCGCATCGTCTTCTTTATCACCGCTGGCGTGTATCTGCTGTCCAATGCACTCTTCATCGTATTTGGCAAGGCCACCATACAGCCCTGGAACGATCCGCAATCGACAACATCCAGTACAAAGACATTACGCAATAATTCCGAGCAAATTTCGAAAACCTTTTCGCCAACAACTGATGAAGTGAAAAGATAGTGATCAAGGCGATGTTGATTACAAAATCTCTTACGATCTTTTTAGTCTGTTTAGTTCAAATACCTTTATTTATGACTAAGTCGAATGTTCATAGGTTAAGTTCTCTTTATATCGATGTACATATATACTCATATGTTTCGATAATAAAGCTATAAAACCAATATCTGAACTTGTAGCAACATCTATTGCACGCTATTAGATAATTTACCTTCAACGAGTTTTAAGAAAACAAAGGCAATCAGACAATCAGACACCCGAAATAGTTATAATTAGATAACGCACAAGTATCACGTGCGGAATTATTCCTAATCAGTCATTCAACACTTTGGCCTGCGTCTTTTTTACAGCTGGTGGCAAACAGAAATTTTTCCATGTACGCTCGGTAGACTTTTCAGTTGATAAGCGGCGGATCCCACTAACTGTCTGTATGACGACGCTTGCTTGTAATTGGTTTTGCACAAGATAATCAATCGTCTTATTGAATGTCACGTTTCAATTATAATATATTTTCAGTAAGTTAGAGACACTGGCCACTACACTACTCCTTCTTTTTCTCAGTTGGGCAGACTGGGACGAAGCCCGGTGGCAAAATCTATGAACCGAGATATCTACAAATACTTTGTATTGTATCAACACCATCTAGTTATAGCAGTCAAGTAGCAATAAAGGCTTTAATATCACATGCTTTAATATCCTACAGTGTGGACAACAAACGATTTCTGCACCGATTTGTGAACATGCTCTGCTCTGTCTAGGGACAGATTTCAACAGCTCGGCAACTAATTAAACCTAGTAGTATGTTAGACTTGGCTAGGTTTCCAGGTTAAAAAGTTGGAGACTTTCGTAAGATATTGGAATTAGCTCTACCAATGGTGTTATTTCTGCATTAACAGTTACACATAAGTTGTACGAAAAGATACCACTGTCAGCCGTCGAAAACTAACTTAACCTAATCAGACTTCACGAGGTGTAATATCTCTTCAAGCTACATATGTCTACTTCTTTAGTGTGACTGTGATCAGGAACTCGGGTAACCTATTAATATCCGTAATTTTGCGCAGAGTATCATTCCCATACGTGACGTTCTTGTAGTCGTAGTAATAGTAGTAGTAGTCGCAGTAGTATCAGAGAGAACACACACCCATATTAATGCTCTTTGGTAGTATGTTGATCTTTCACAACATTTTGTTTAATGTTAATAATTACACACATACACACACATATATATAAAAAATGTTTTGGAATTAAGCAGCATATGTTTGCACACTTGAGTTTGTCACAGGTAAAAATGCGTTGATAATAATAAAACCTCCTACGATTCGAATGTACTGAATTAAACATACCTGGTTAACACTAATGCATAATTATAATAGAATTTAGACTCTGATAATGTATACACATTTACATATATTGTTCAATCCTATTGTCTTCAATAGGGATTAGGATTATAACTATAATCCAACTCGAAATCCAATCTGAGCCAAAGCATTTTAATGCAAGTTGCTTTCTTTTAAATTAATAGTGCTACTAAAGTGATATTGCTCTTCTTCTTACTCGATATCTTTCCCACTATTTGGCATATAGCTATCTTATTTAAATTTTTGTTAAATATCCAACTCCCATTTAAGCTCTTACTTGAATTTCTCTTGAAGTACGCGTTGCTCATTCAGTTTGTGGTTGATTCGGCGTGGCACGGACTGTGTGCGGAACACCGTCCACAATGAAACGACCCAGCTCAAAATGATAGTTACATATAGGACGGTAGGATAAGATTTAGAATTGCCCACCGGTATGCGAGCGCGCAAAGGCGTCTTCAGTTGAAAATCAACCTGAACATGCTTCCAGTTACAGCTTTCCGCATCATTTAATTCCGAAGAGTTAGGAGCGCGTTCAAATGCGTCTAAGTTCTCATTGAGACAAAATAAACCATCAGTTAGAGCAAGCAATTCATGTTCCGCAGCGGGGCAATTAAGGTACATGGTGGGCATATTAATGTAGACGCTGACATAGGTTCTGAAATAAATACCGATGAGCATTTATTTACTCAGCTTAGCAAAATTCTCCTTCTGCCTACGTTTTTTCATTTGGTGCATGGTAGCGGAAGTGTATGGGTAGCCGGATGGTATCGGTTATCTTTGGGTTTCCTGGTAACAGCACCACTAAAGGTGATGATCTCTCCGTAGAAGCTTCAGTATCCACAAATTCTGGGTATCTGGCCTTTAGCTGGGGGTGAGTCAAAGTTATAAGTAAAGCCACTTTTTCTCTATAAATTTACTTTTCTACTCACTTTGTTCATGCGTTGAAGGTCGTCCAGTTGATCGGTGCTGACATAAATCGCGGCAGGAAGCAACTGCTCCAGCATATAATCGCATTCTTTGTCAACCAACGGGTAGTTGAATTGTACCGTGTATAATAACTCACTATCAAGCAATTTATTATGACGCATATTCACTAAAAACCAACTCATTTTGCCAATTTACTTACCGGTGCATGCCTGCCTCATCCACTTCGATATGCACGACCGGCCTTTGCACGAACTCAGCATGCCATAACAATGGCAACGAAAGTAGAGTACCCCAAAAAACTTTATTTATCATTTCTGAAAGCCTTGCTTTCCCACAAAAACTTTACTTGTCCTTCTTGGAACAAAAATGAGGCATTGTTTTTGTTTTCAATGAATATAAAAGCTGCCAACTTGTTGAATACGATAAAGTTGGCAGAGCTCAAGGTCAAAACTGATGTGTTGGAAATGACTAAACAAATTACAAGGCCGCGAAATTAAAAACTTTATTGAATAATTTTTTCATTACTTTCTTATTATCATTTGTCGACTCGGTAGCCTGGTGAAAGTATTCTATGGTTGCCGTCCCAGTGGTCAAGGGTTCAAACCAAACGGTGGAGGAAAACGTTTTTTAGATTTTTCAATTCACCTGCGATTCCGTCATGGCACCCCCATCAGATTACCCTCACCAACTACTGTAGAGGCGTTAATCATTTGCGGCGCCAGTTGACACACAATCAACATGAACGACTGGTAACGGTGGGCTTATTACCCAACTTTCTGACAAAGAAGCAATTTTCCAACAATATGGAAGAGCCTTGTCGGAGCCCAATGTTCCCAAGAGGAGTAAATAAGGGTATGAAATTATTATTATTATTTAAATTATATTATAATGTAATTATTATTTATAATTATTATATTTATGTTATGTACTATGTGACTTGAACCCGGCGCTTTGCACATACGAAGTAAGCACCCTTTTAATGCGCTACTTCTTAAAATGCTTTCTCTCGTAGATGGCGGAGCCTTCGCGTGCCAATTGATCTGCCATTTCGTTGCCTTCGATTCCTTTATGTCCTTTAACGTAATTCTAAATTCAAATCAGTTATTCTCTTTTATCATTTCGTTCTATCATAATCCAAAACTCACCCATTTGATTGCTATATTATTAGCACTTAGAAGGTTATCCAGTTCCTTGAAATCGTCAACGTTTTTCACAGGATCGCCGTTCTTGAGGCGCCAATTGCGTCTTTTCCATCCATTAACCCACATTGTAATGGAATTAATTAAAAACTGAGAATCCGTACTTATGCAAAGTTTTTTAATTCCCAGGTCAATTGCAGTTTTAATTGCATAAATCGCGGCTTGGATCTCGCCCACATTATTTGTTACGCGACCAATAACAGGTTTCCCTACGTTTCTGCAATTAGAATTGATATAGGGTGTACGCTGTTAAATAAAAATTAAACTCACAAAGCATGTCCTTTGCCAAAATAAACACCGTAACCGGCACATGCGTTGGGTTGTCCGTTCCGTAAACAAGAACCATCCGTGTACGCTATTACGTAGCCCTGGCTATCTATGATAAAATCAAAAGCACCTACTCGTTTAATTCCAGCTGGCTCTACAACTACGGACTCATGCTTTGGTAACTTGGAACTTGAACTCGAACTTTGGTCGTCTAGTTTGCGTTTTGTAGTGGATTTACTACCTTCGAGCAGCCCTTCTACTTCATTACAGGCAGCCAACTAAAACTGGAATAATTAGTCCATCAAATCGGAGTAATATTGAAATACTATACCAAGTCATCCTCTGTCATGTCATCTACATCACATTTTTCTTCCGGCCAAAAATCATTTAACTTTCCACCTTCAGGGATGCTTGGCGTCTTGTAGATAGAATATGCGCCTAGTGGAACAGCATAGTTTTCCGGTTTAAAATCGGCTCCCCCGTCACCCTTCGCATGTATAAATTCTTCAGCCTGGCTCCGAGTGGGGAATTTTTTATAGGCGGCGCCTTTAAATCCTGTCACCTGTTCCAGACATTCTGCCCATGTGTTGTAAATGCCCACTTTTCGACCCTTTGCGACGGCATAATAAACCATTTTACCACTTGCAATGCTCAAACATCTAAGAATGGAACTTGGAAGCATCGCTTAGAATGTAAACAAAAAATTTTCCACAGCTGATTTAGAAAATACAGAGTCGTCTACGAAGGAATTTTTTAGTGTATTTTTAATATATTATGTGTTTATATGGCAGCTAAAAGTAGTTTAGCTAAAATCAGATTGCCTTAGAACACTTTATTTGTAAGTGTTTATTACTACGTTTATATGGCAGCTAAAAGCTTTATTTATAAGTGTTTATATGTGGGTCTCCATTGCTAAAATGGGCGCATTCAGCAGAAGTCATCACCCATCATTTTCTCTGACTTAATAATCGATAACTGGTTTGTCTCTGCTAGATTTTTAAAATTACGTCGTTTAGCTACTTTACAAATAGCCTTTTCATTTCTGCGTTAAATAATTTGCCAACAATTAACATATTCTCCATTCCACTCATCTGGTAAATACATATTAAGAACATAAATGCATATAAACAAAAATTAAATAAATAAATATCATTACATTTCACTTTCTAAGCAACTAATAACAACACTCAAATTATTTACTTTAAATTTTGTCTTTATTACATTGTATACAAACGAAAAACATCTGACTTTAATGTGACGACTTGGTTATCAAAGTATTTTTGTGATTAATTTTTAGCCATCGCCACACGAAATTTTAATCGAAATTGTGAATTAGGCATTCACAATGAGCGAAAATCATCAAAAAAGGTCATCAAACACGTCTGCTGAACGAGCCCAATGTTATGTGTCTTACCCATCAGAGAAAGTTATTTTTCTTGTATTTTTAGTTACTTATTTATTTTTTATAATCATAATATTTTAAATAATTAAAAAAATTAAAATAAAGTGAAATAATTACACCACATAGCAACTCTGCACGAAACATACAGCTGACTGTGAATAGCGACTTGGTTAGCATCGGTTTTAAAAAGCGACCTACCCCTAATGCACTTGCTGCGTTAAAGCGTTCTGGGAAAGTGTTTACATGTGCGTTTTATGGGAAGTGATTTTATCTATATATAACTATATTTAGCTGCCATAAACGGGGTCTATAAGTCTACAACATACTTTACTGATTTCGTAGTTTTGAAAAGAAAGCAGAATACAAATAAATGAAAATGAGTTTTCCACCGTTCCCGCATAATTTTGATGTACCACCACCGCCACCAGGGGATGGACCGCCACCGTCTTCATCTGCTGTCCCAATCCAAATGGTTGATAGTCAGCAAGAGCAAGGCATTACAGCTAACGCAAACAAATCAATTAGTTATGAATCTTTTTCACTTCCTGATTACTACACGTATCCACCGCCTCCACCTGCGCCCCCATTGCCTACAGAAGCGACGAGGAGTATGCAGGTCCCCACTGTACCATACTACATACAAAATCAATCAATGCCGAGACAAGAACATTATTCGAACTATCAAAACTACTATTACGAAGGGTCTGGCTACACGTATCCATATGAAAGTTATGGCTATGCACAACAGTACAGTAGTAGTAGCAACCAAAGCTACACACGTGGTGGGGCTGAATGGAACCAATCATACAGCAGCGGCCGTGGTACATACCCTAATCGCTATACCAGGCGTGACGAAGGCTGTGCCTATGGTGAACAACAGGGATTCCGAAGCAGTCGATTCTACAACAACAGTGATCAGAGGAGTTTAAGTTATTCGGGCGCATCACAAACTTACCGCGAACGTAGCGAATCAGAGCGAAAGAAGCCGGAGACTGAACGTGAGCGCCTTTTGAAAACCTGGCGCTCACACTATTGTGAAAAAGCCGAGGATATTGCAAAGAAACTAGCTGAATTGGCCGAGTCGGATGTGAATGCAAGCGAAGTATGGGTGCGTTCATCCCCAGCAGACCTACATTACCAGCGCTCGAAGAATGTTAATGAAATTGAAGCGAAGTCGCGCCTGAACAATCTCTGCAAACTCTTTGATGAGGAGCTATTGCAGCGATCATTACGGGTACGCAAAAAATTACCTGCATACGAGCCGCCTCCGCGTACAGCGCGCCGTCGCATATGCCGACATAAATCCGAGGCATGTTCTTCTTCCTCGGACGATTCGGATGATGAATTTAAATTCGAACAGGACTGTTGCATGGAGGAACTATCAAGAAAAATACAGCATCCATATCGAGTGCATCCAGACTTATGGCACAACGACGCAGGCGAGATGAACGACGGGCCACTATGTCGGTGCTCGGCAAAGTCTCGGCGAATTGGCATTCGGCATGGTATTTATCCCGGCGAGACAGGATATTCCAAATGTAATCCGAATTCTAATAATGCTGGCAAATTATACCATTATCGTATAACTATATCGCCGCCAACCAACTTTCTCACAAAAACTCCGACCATAATTGAACATGACGAGCACGAGTTCATCTTCGAAGGCTTCTCCTTGCTGTCGCACGTACCGCTTGGGGATCTTCCCACTTGTAAGGTAATACGCTTCAACATTGAATACACTATACTCTATGTGGAGGAGAAAATGCCAGAGAACTTCACTATTAAGGAATTGGACTTGTTCTGTAAGTAGGCTGCTTTAGAGAAATAACATATTACGTCCACTAACATAATTGCTTCTCTCTAGTTAAATACCTTTTTTACGAACTACTTGAACTTGTGGATTTCACTTTATTTCCAAACCCGGCGTTAAACGACAGTGCGTCTGAATCATGCCCTGCCTTTCATTTCCTACCGCGCTTTGTACGCGACTTGCCAGACAATGGAAAGGAAGTGCTGGCCATGTGCGAAGTTCTCAAATATTTACTGGACAATGCTGCCCCACTTGTGGATGGCGATAAATTACGCAATATAAATCAAATTGGACAAAAAGAGTGGCAAGAGTATGTGGATTTTATTAAGGGTATGTTAGTTACAAAACCCGGCTCCAAACCCTGCTCTCTCCGCGTGGACCAGCTCGATCGCAATAACTCTGATTTACCCGAATGTGTTGACCACGAAAATGGCGTGTCACATCCGGCAATTGTGCACTTCGGTATTCGGCCACCACAGTTAAGCTATGCCGGTAATCCAGAGTATCAGAAGGCCTGGCGTGAATATGTTAAGTTTCGACATCTGTTGGCTAACATGTCGAAGCCCTCTTTCAAGGATAAACGTAAGCTGGAGGAGAAAGAAGTGAAACTGCAAGAGATGCGTACGCAGGGTCGAATGAAACGTAACGTTACAGTTGCTATTAGCTCAGCCGGGTTCTATCGTACCGGCATTATGTGTGACGTTGTACAGCACGCCATGTTAATCCCTGTACTGACAGGCCACTTGCGGTTTCACAACTCTCTCGGCCTGCTTGAGGAAAAGATCGGCTATTCCTTCAAGAACAGGTACTTACTTCAACTGGCACTCACTCACCCGTCATACAAAGAGAATTATGGCACCAACCCGGACCATGCGCGCAACTCACTCACAAACTGTGGCATACGTCAACCGGAGTATGGCGACCGAAAGATCCACTACATGAACACGCGTAAACGTGGCATAAATACGCTCATCAACATTATGTCACGATTTGGCAAGGAATACGAGACAATGTCGAACATAACCCATAACGAACGCCTTGAGTTCCTGGGAGACGCGGTGGTCGAGTTTCTCAGCTCAATACACTTGTTTTTCATGTTCCCCGAACTGGAGGAGGGCGGCCTAGCAACTTATCGTGCGGCAATAGTGCAAAACCAACATCTGGCTTTGCTTGCAAAAAAACTAAATCTTGAAGAGTTTATGCTCTATGCACATGGCTCGGACTTGTGCCATGAACTTGAGCTGAGGCATGCGATGGCCAACTGCTTCGAGGCGCTCATGGGCGCTTTGCTTCTGGATGGCGGCATAAAGGTAGCGGATGAAGTCTTTACAGATGCTTTGTTCTTAGAGAATGATGCATTGCGAGACATCTGGAAGAATTTACCGGAGCATCCATTACAGGAACAAGAACCACTAGGTGAGTGAGTTTAATATTTAGGATTAGATGGATGTTGTAATGTAATGTATAAAATTTCTACAGGTGACAGAGGATGGATTGGTTCATACCAAGTGTTGAAAGATCTGACGAAGTTTGAAGAATCCATTGGTATTCAATTCAAACATGTTCGACTGCTAGCGCGGGCATTTACTGATCGCTCGATGGGCTTCACTCATCTCACACTGGGCTCCAATCAACGTTTGGAATTCTTGGGTGACACTGTGTTACAACTGATCTGCTCAGAGTATCTTTATCGCCACTTTCCTGAACATCACGAGGGGCATCTGTCGCTCTTAAGGTCCTCACTTGTGAACAACCGTACGCAAGCGGTAGTTTGCGACGATTTGGGCATGACAAAATACGCTGTTTACTCCAATCCCAAAGCAGAGCTGAAGACTAAGGACCGTGCTGATTTACTGGAGGCATTTTTGGGCTCGCTTTATGTAGACAAGGGTTTGCTGTATTGCGAACAGTTCTGTCATGTCTGCCTGTTTCCGCGTTTACAAATCTTTATTATGAATCAAGATTGGAACGATCCCAAGTCGAAACTACAACAGTGCTGTCTTACTTTACGCACAATGGACGGTGGTGAGCCAGATATACCTGTGTACAAGGTTATCGAAGCGACGGGACCCACAAACACACGAGTCTATAAGGTAGCTGTGTACTTCCGTTCGAAACGTTTGGCTACCTCGACCGGTTCCTCCATTCAGCAAGCAGAAATGAACGCCGCAAAAGAGGCTCTCGATAATTCACGTGAATTGTTCCCGCAACTGGATCACCAGAAGCGCGTCATTGCCAAAAGTATCAAGAAGCAAACTGGTGGCGACATGGATCCTGATTATGACAGAGCTAAACCAGATAAAAATAAAGCCACAACGACGACTCTGTTTGACGACGAATCGCATTTACCAAAGCAGTATCGTACACGTGAGGACATATCGAGCGACGAATTGCCTGACGACGATGACGTCGACGACGAGGAGTTGGGTAACGAGGTCAACAACGGAAGTGGCGCAAATAAATTGAGTAAGATTAAATATTCGATGTTGTCGTAGTGACACTCTAACATAGAAATTTTAGTTGTTGCAGGCAAACGTCACCGTCGCAGTGCAAGTAGTTCAAGTGAGAGCGCGGATTCCGATAGCAACTCCAGGTGTACGCCAACGAAATCCCCTAGTAGAAAGCGAGGATGTCTGCATGGTTCATCTCAGTTACAAACAATTAAACGGGATGAACTTGGGGAAACTGTCAGCAGCGACGACTGCTTTAGCGATGTGGAGAGTGCTCCTTTAGAGAACTCCGACGTCAAGAAAGTCCCGACGTCGTCCACAAAATTGGTGTTTAATGATCTTAAAGATTTAGTGGAAGATGTTTCGTCCGAATCCGAAATAGAATCGGGCGAGTTGAGCCAATAATTTGGAAGTCTTGTTTTTCCTAAATTTATAGATATTTGCACACCGTGCAAGATTTATTTAACTGAAATTTGTGTGTTGTTGCAAAAAATAATTCCCGGCCGGGTGTTGGCGCTGTTACTATAAAACCGAATTGGATTTAAAGGTCTATACCAAATAAAGCGAGAAATCGTACAAAACAGATTTTGTATTTTACAAGCATGGGCCGTCGTCATCACACACACAATAAAGCCGACTATTTAAACAGCGACAATCTGCTTCCGAAGAATCGTCCGGCATTGCTTATAGCACTGGATATATCGCTGATATGAGGCAGGTTCTGAATGTCACCACGTGCAGCTATGGAAGGCGGCGTGGACAGAATTCTTTGCGCCACGCGTTGAATGTCTGAGGCCTTGATTTTTTCTAATAATATAGTTGGCTTATTCGCAAAAGCTTTGAAGTAGTCATTGTTGTTACTTACCGATTGCATTGATAAAATGCTCTGGGCGTTTCCGGTGTCCGGTAACGAGTACCTGACGGCCAACATCTTCGAAGACAACGGGCCGCGATTCGAGGTTCATGAGTAGCATGGACTGCAATTGGATTTTGGACCGCATCAACTCCTCGCGACCGGGTTCAGCGGCCATATTAAGTAGTTCGCGAGTGAGCACTTCAACCATATCACGTACGTGGTTGGGAGGCGCACTGGCGTGTATGCAGAAGAGGCCAGTGTCTGCGTAGGCGTGATTGTAGGCAGTGGCGCTGTACATCCAATGATAACGATTCAAAACTTTAGTGTAGAGGCGTGAGTACATGCCCTTGCCCGGGCCACCGGCTGAAAACGATCCACCCCCACCCATCATAATATTTAACACACATAGTGCCACGAAATCATCGTCCTGGTGAGAACAGCCCTCGAAACCGAGCACGACATGCGCCAGCTCAGGCAGTCCGGCGGCGGCGTAAATGGGTATTTCGCAGACTTCTTTCACACAACCTCCCGTGTACTGTGCGATGGACGTGTCCACGTTTGAACCGGAGTTTTGACTTTCCTCCTGCTCCCAAATGGCCGGTACGTTGACGAAGTACTTTTTAACACTTTCCACAAGCTCGTCATGGTTTACCTACAAGGACATAAAATTTCAATACTCATTGAAGTAAATCCAAGATGTTGCGAAGACTTACACCAACGCCCGCAATCACCATACGTTCCGGCGTATGATGATATCTCATATATGTCATAAGAACATCACGATCGATTACGTTAATATTTTCAGGTGGGCACAGCTTTGGCAATCCGAGAGTGTTCTCATTATACGCCGCAGCATGTATCATGTCCATGAGTATTGGCTCTTGTTCTGGTCGCATTCCAAGCGTTTCCAGCTCAAACTGCACAGCTTTCCGGGCAGCGTTAACTTCCTCAGTTGTCAACGACGGTCGAAGCGTAACATCGGCAAGCAAACGGGTAACTGAGTCAATCGCCCGACTGTCAATGCTTGCAGCGTAAATGAGCGTGTCCCGTGAACTTTGGCAATCACAAATGCCGCCGTTTCGCTCCAATTCCTTCAATATGGCATCTTTGTTCGGAAAATGTACTGTGGACTTTAGACGAGATTACTTAATTTAATTTAAAAGCTAGTCATGAGCAACTTACATTAAATGCCAGTTTTTCGAGGAAATGCGAAATGCCACTGGGGTAGGCAACCTCATATCGTGGACCAGAGTCAATGACTAGACCAACTGTGCAAAACTGACCAAATCGCGGTTCGGAAGCTATGCGCAGACCGTTCATTAACGTAGTCACTTTAGTGGAAGAACTTATCGAAATCGGTTGTGCATATTCAACATCTGGTAAACCAGGGATCGGTTCTGTTAATGGCGGTAAATGAGTAACGATCTCGTTTGAGGGCTTATTGACCGTTGATAAGCCATCCACGTTGCGTTTGCGGCCGGTAATTTGGCCAATGCCGGTACCACTGCCAATCTCATCGCCGACAATCGAAGTCAATTTCGTCGCAAACCGCCGTGGGAACCTGCCGTACAGTATTCGTAAAACATGTGGTTAGACGACGCTTTGTTCAAATAACTTTGTTGTTTCATATTGCCAAACGATTTAAGTTGGAAAGACTTACGTGCGCCATGTAGATTTCAACATGTTTATTGTTTTTACATTCATCTCTCGTGGCAGAAAACGACAGACTGACTCTCTTGGTTGGTGAAAGGGTTCTGTTACTCAGCGTTATATTTGCAGAGGTGTTTTTACGATTTTTTGGTATTAAAAGTTCTTTATAATCATTTTTTAAAAAAAGAAATATTGCAATAAAAAGAATAAGTGTACCCTTTTTATTGCCAGACAGCTGATTTTAAAATTCACATGGTTGGCACTGGCAACTCATTGTGAAATATATCAGGGTTGCTGCTTCTTACGACATTACATTGACAAATAACTCACCGGCATGAATGTACAAACCAATAAGCAATTATACGAGATATGCATTTTTTTAAATTATTTGGATTCATAAGTAACATTCCGCCATTTGACAATAAAGGGCCCTAACAGAAAGTTATGGTTGAAATTTTCAAACGTAATATCGTATCATATAGTATTTCTGGCAACACCCTCACCTTGAAGTATAATATTCGCGATTTTGTATGAGCATCACGTATTTTTCGTGCGAAAGGCAAGTGTTCTTTGCGAAAACTTGTATTTATTTTAAAGAAATCTACAGCTGAGACGCATCGAAGGCTTAAGGGAGTATATAGTGATTATGAGGCATAAACTAAAGGTTTTTGTAATCAGTCACTGGTGTTGAACACAGAATCCACTATGATACCAAACACAAAAAAAAAATCTATTGTTATGACACCTCTTGGATTCCCAATCACGGATGAGTGATCAGTCAATCTAACTTATTATTGCACATGTGCTTTTTTAATTTTATGAAATTCGCTGGATATCGCCTGACGATTGTAGCAAGCAAAGACGATAGGGAAAAAAGTGTAATGTATTTCGTTGGATGAGCTTGATGCCGAGTTGCTTCAATCGAATGAAACCATTAGAGGGCCCTCTACCGGACGCAGTTGGTGAGACTGAGCTATGCGCTCACCACTGCACCACACACACTCAAATTATTTTTCTGCAGGATAATACTGGCACACATGTTGTGGTGGCAGTCAAAACCTACTTGAATTCACTCAATTGGAAAGCCCTTACAATTACCACTTCTTCCGACCATGGCGCTTAGTCTTTTATGGTCTGTCTGGTCAGCACATCATATAAAGTTAACAAAAAATGAGTGCATTCGTGGTAGTCACAAAATGGATGCTGCCAGAAATATGTGGAAATTTATTGGTTATCTATGTAGGAACCTGTCAATAAAATATAACGTACCATGCTCAGATCATAGAAGCTTACTTGTGCCCTTGCTATACAATAAGTAATAAGCTGATTGTTGTTGAGTTTATTGGCTTTATTTCAAAAAGACAAAATATGTATACATCAGCTTTTTATAATGTATACAACCGTAAATCAGTTTTGGTTTTTTTATGTATTCTTTGTTCAAAATCATTGTAATTAATCAAAATTAAAGCGTCGCTTCCCGTCGAAACGGTAACCGTAGGCAGGCGCATTTTTCGTATCTACCAGTGCCGGATTACGATGCTTGAAGAAGCTACCGTGCCCGTGTGCAGGTCTTGACGCACTGTTTGGCACACCATCTACCTCGCGTGGATAGAAAGCCTCGAACATGCCAGCGGGTGGCAGACAACACTCGGCGATCTTTGTGTCATTGGGATCGTAAGCTGCTGAACGACCATTAAATAATGACAGCGACAGTAGCAGCGCCACCACCATGAATATGTTTGAGTGAAACATTTTTTTCCTTCGCTGTCAGCTTTGTTTACTTTTACTTTTCGATATACCAAACAAAAGTCGCGTGCTCTAAACCCGTTTTTCTACGACAGCCTCCGCTGGCGTTTACAGTTCAAATCGAACTGAAGTCGTTTCGGTATTTGTTTCTTGTCCAGGAGCTTTTATAGTTTTCTTCTCGTTTATGATGGTTATATTTGAGACAGTTGGGGCTCTACCAACCACCACATAATTCGAGGGTCGTTCAATAAGTCCTTGGATATCGCCGTATTCAAAAATGGAGAGCTTTCAGTAAATTCTATTAAGAAAAATTAAAAAAACATGTGTTGAACATGCGATGGTGAAGAACTTATTGAATTGCCCTCGTCAGAAAGCACTGCTGATCAAAACAAAAGACCCAAAACACAAACTTGCGCTCTCCCACATTTTCGAGAAAGCTTTCCATTCCAAGCAATTGTCTAGTAATAATTAAATTAATTTCTAAAATATTTTATTTTATACAGCATTATTGTTAACAATTAAGTAAATTAAATTAAGTTATTTACTTTCTGCTGTCTGCTCGCCTTTTCCTCTATCACCTCTATCACCTCTCTCGCTCTCTACCATTTAAAATACAATCACAAAATCTTCATTAATCTTACAAATCTAATATAAGGAGCACAGGGAGGAATGTACCCTGCGCCTTAAACCTGTTCCTTCGCTGAGGAAGAGGTCAAATCTAATATAAAAATAATGATAAATAACAAACAGGATATGAAATAAATTTTATATGATATAGATATATGTAATATTTGACGTCTGACTAAATGAATTACAACGTAGTTCATACTAATGATTACTTAGGTTATGCTTAGCCTATTTTAATTTAAATATTTAATTCAGCACTAATTTTATTGTTTCTTCTTGATGTAGAGGAGTGCGCATTCTCTCCGGGAGTAGTTAATGTGATTGGTATTCTGGCGGCTGCGTTAATCTCAAAAGATTCTCTGAGTAATTTTCTGTACGAGGCAACCGGTGGCCATGGGTAGTTGGTGTTAAACGAAAAGCCAATTTTTCTGATTTTCTAATACATAACCAACAGTTTGTTACAGTACAAGGTTGGGAATTGTGCGGTTGTCTATGCTTTGTGTTTTTTTTTTTTTTTTGTTTTTACGGTTAGTCCAATTCAATTCGACTATTCCTCCGTGAAGGGATGATCCGAAGTTTCGCTACTGTTTCGTCGACGATTTTCGAGTATTTTGGTCGCTTGTTCCAGTGTTTCTTTATAAAAGATATTTAAAGTTTCACTTGGCAGTGAATATTTCGAATCGTCCAAGTGCCATGTTAAGCCTAGCACTATGTTGAAAGCGGACGCATCATAGCCATGGCAACCCGAGTAGCGATAGAGCGGCTTCTTATTGTATTTGCAGCCATTCGATTGAGCACCTAAAAAGCAAACGAAGTGAATTACATCAAAATTCAAAGTGTTTGAGTAAGATAAGTAAGAAAAAAATATTGTAACTGACATAGAAAATTGACAAAATCAAAAGGAGTCGCAACACTAACAATCCGGCAACTCTGCGTTCCTTCCATACGCCGCTATAAGAGCGAAAACAAAACTTTGGCTAGCGTGTTGCATTTCACTGACAACGGCGCCGCGTTCGTTTCAATGTAGCGGAAGCATCCGGAAACCAGTGGACACAATAGTGGAGAAAAATCACAATCAAAACACCGTACAGTAATTGAATAATAAAACGTGAGTAGGGGCACATACACCACATCCATCTATTAATAACAAAGCAACGGTGGTCTAGGCAGCAGCCTCGTATGTATACACACACCCACACGCTCCAAAGAAAGCGAATGCCAAGATGTCCTACAATAAAATGGAAAATTTCATGAGGAGCAGGATGACGGCGAAATGCGTTGTAAGTAAAAGATTATTCTGTGTGAGTGTAAATTTGTTTGCAAAT
The DNA here is from genome assembly GCA_035041755.1 of Cacoxenus indagator. Taxonomy (NCBI): domain Eukaryota; kingdom Metazoa; phylum Arthropoda; class Insecta; order Diptera; family Drosophilidae; genus Cacoxenus; species Cacoxenus indagator. Next base: position 120,364 of record JAWNKX010000476.1, read on the forward strand.
GTGTGGGCGTAAACACCAGGCTCAGAGACAATTTCAGAGTTTTGGCTAGAATTTGTTTACAAAATCAAAGTGAAATTAATATACCGACCATTTGGTGTTCTCAGATTACACATGAAATTCGAGTATGTGCGCTCATTCAGTTAAGCGCGAAAATGTATACATAAAGCGTGTCAGTTTGCGACAGCCATAGTCAGCTGAAAAACGTTGACGCTTAGGCTGGTTTTCATTAAGCAGCAAATCAAGAGAGTTTTGCATCCTTATCGGGAACGGCACACTTCTTATTATGCCCCACACAGTAAGACAACTCATAACGTATATGCTTAAACAAGTGGAGTCGACCTCAGATACAGTACGAACTCGGTAACCGCAGCCCTCGATACATGCAATTCCTCGAACATGAAGAGGACGATATTCCTCTCAGCATTATAAAAGCAGAAATTGACAATTAACATAAATGCTGCATCATGAACTTGGACCCAGTAACTCCGTCACAAATGAATGGAAGTACGAAAGTGTTGTTGATCAAGAAGTGGATAATGCAACCGTCGGAATTGAAAGTTCAGATAATAGCGACGCTGTCTCTTAAAATAAAAGTTACTATACAATCATTCGTAATTTGCACTCAGTGGGCTGAGGAAAATTACATGAAAATAAGACAAATTTCTTAAGAAGCTTCGTTAGACTGCTCTTATTAAAAGCCTTACGTTCGAAACATAAATTTAGCAATAAAAATTAAGTTTTCCCTATCATAAAAAGGCTTTCATTTATCATTTTGCAAGTTATGCATTTTTCTTTAGTTGCGATTACCGAGTTCGCACTGAATGTCCGTCTGACCCACTATGTGGATGATAGTTACACGCAAAATTATTAAAGCTTTGTCATGACATAGAAGTAACAATAGATGAGATATTGATGTTCTAATAAGCATACTCGTGTCCATATATTGTCCATATCAGGAACAGTAGCCCCAACAGAAACGCATAAATCCAAGTTTCTGTATGAAAATTGAGCTTAATCCAAAGTTTAAACTATATAAAGGGATTACTCCCATACAATAAACGCCAGTGTCTGTGGCTGGAATAAAAATAATGCTGGAATTATTGCATCGTGGAAATCAATAGTACAATTTCAAGAAGAGGGTGCGAGTCTTCAATTGTAGCATAGTCGATGTTATATATTTTCAATGTTTCTGAAATTTTAAAAGCAGTTTTGTCTACGCACTGACTGTGTGTCGGTACCGAAGATCACGGATCAGTGGAATAAATAGCTGTCAGATAAAAAAGTTAAATAAGTTAGATTGCTGGTAAGAAGAACTAATAAAGAATTCTTTAAATTCTTAAATAATAATAAATAAATTCTTAAAAATTTCAATAAATTTCGACTGCTTTATAGTTTACATCGCTGTCTTTAACTACCTGTATGTGCTGAAAAATTAAAAGCAGCAACTGTTTTTGCTTTTACGCAGCGGACATACAAAAGTGGGGGAATAATAAGAGCAAAACAGCGCATTATAATTAAATAACAAACTTAGAGTGGAACGAACTACCTGCGACATAAGTAGCCACCAAGCCAAAGTATCGACACAAAATGTTGTGTTCTCTTGCTGTTTCCTTTTTGCCCCTCACTAAACGAGTTTAGTAAATTTTTTTATTTTTCTTATTTATAGGTCACGTAGAGAAAAGCGATCGGTATCCATCGAATCCGTTTCTACCGCCAACGGACAATGCCATCATAATCAATAATATGCCAGATGTCTCATTTGCCAATGTGGACAACGTTTCTAATGTATTCATCGATCCTGAGCGCTGGAATCGTATAAAGAATTTAACATTCAATGAAGCCAGCATTCGTAGAGGTTTCATACGAAAAGTGTATCTTATTTTGATGGTTAGTATGCATAATGAGAATTACTAGTATTGAAAATTTTAATTAGCTAATTTTTATTTCTACAAACAGTTTGAAATTTTCGCCACTGCTGGTATTATTGGTTTCTTCCTTTTCAACGAGCCCGCTAAGCTATTTGTGCAAAAGACCCCATTCGCAGTGCTGCTACCTTGTAGCCTCTTGAATATCGCCATAATTCTACTGATGGATTTTTCTGATGAGGCACGTCGTCGATATCCACATAATTTTGTGCTACTTGGCATTTTCACGTTATCAAATTCCACAGTGCTGGGATGCCTCTCGTGTTATGTCGGTTTTGATCTGGTCTTTGTTGCTGCACTTATAACCACTGCTCTCTGCTTGATACTCTCGCTCTTCGCCATACAAACCAAATACGATTTTACGCCTTATAGTGGTTTCATGCTCTGCAGCATTTTGTTGTTGTTGCTTATTGGCATCGTCGCCATGGCTTGCCCATCCTATGTTATGAACGTGCTATACTCGAGCATTGGTGCACTGCTCTCCTGTATCTATCTGATTTATGATACCCAACTAATTATGGCCGGCGAGCATATGTATGCATTAAATGCCGAGGAATACATTTTAGCCGCCATGATACTCTACATGGACATCTCGCGTATATTCGTCTTCATTATAAGGTTGCTTCTGATGTCCAAGAAGTAAAGCAAAACATTTTAAATTCATTCGCTACCAAGTGAATGTCTGTAATAATCTAATACTACACATGTATGTTTCTATAAGTATGAACCTGACTGTGAATAAGTGCTGGAAAATAATAATAAAAAATAAATGTAACTCCCTCTAATTGGCCGAGGAATCCTAATCAGCTTAATTAAATGCATTTTATATCAAATGTTCATCAACGTACTTCTGATGGCGCGAACCGCACATCAAGCGGGTTAATGACACTAAATACGAACGATGTACAATATTTATAATAATCTTGTTTACAGAGTTGGGTCTACAGGATGCCGCTGTTCAGTGCGAACTTTCGATGCACAAGCGCCGCTGTTGGTACAAGACGTAGTCTGGTGCACCGAATGTAGGCCTTGTTGATAGGTGAATTGTGCAACACCCAGGCTTAAATTCGACTATTTACAGCTACAAATTCTCGGCGTCTTGCCTTGCTTGCAACTATGTATGCAATATCTGCTAAAATATACGCGACTAATTCTTCATATTAGATGCGTGCTCCACCTCACTATTTATACGATTTTGTACTTGTTACGCGATTATCGATGGCTAGCACCCTACAATTATTTGATTTTTATGTTAACCACACTAACGAATTTAGTATCAACCAATGGGTGAGTTATCCTATGACAAAATTCTAATAGAAATCACATCTTCGTTCTATTTAAGGTGCTATTGTATCCAGTAACTTTGTGTGCGCAACTTTTTGCGCTATTATTGTAGACTACACAAGGCTACTGCAAGTTTATCCAATTACTTGGCATGCTCGCTGTTCTTGGCATCTATGGCCTAATCCTAGCGCTGGCTTATTGGATGAACTCATTGTTCCAGGTCTTTAGCATCACACCGGCTATCAGGTCAAGGTCTCTTACATAATGTACGACATACAGCTCATGCTGAGCGGCTGTCATGGCTATAATATACTGCCACACGAATATAATTTTGCCATCTATATCTTTTCATAGCTATATTTGTTGGGAAAATCATTCAAACATACAGATTTCTGCGGCAATGTTGCACAACTGAAGTTTGCTGACCCGTAAGAGTAGCTTTGTGGCGTATAATACACAGGATAACGCATGAATGGCAAGTCAAAAATGTAGTTACCACACGTACCACTACGGGTTTTAATTAATTAGAAATGCACAACGTGTTAGGCATCATGTGGAAAATGTAATTAAGAGGGGCTGCGCTTACACGGTGTCCACTGTACAGTTTTCCAGTTATGATGTAATAAAGACCAAAGAGGAATACTGAAAAAACAATAACAAATTTCTGGCAGAAGTTTCAGGCAAAAACGACTTTTGTCCAATACGTTCTGCAATTTCCAGAAGGATATTCAAATTATATTCAATGATATCTTCTATACAATTACTGTGTTCCCTCGAAATGTTAAAACACCTTTGATAAATTGCTCATCAACGTTTTTAAGTCAAATATCACGATAAAAGACTTTCGGTTTGTAGGACAGGTTTATCTTAATAAAGGTCATATGGAAAATTGAATGGTCAAATAATTGGATTGGATAATTTTGTGTGAAATATCAACTAATAGATGTATCGTAGCGAAAGCATTTTTTTAAAGAATTTCCAAAACCCAAGGTCAACTTTCAGATTGGATGGGACGTAAAACTCAAATCGATGGTAAGCTACTCCTACTACCGCTTTACTTCTTGGTATACACAATGCTAGCCACTACTGAGACTTCTGTTGTATGTACGCTTGTATACAACAACTAATCAATGCGAATTATTGTTCTCTTGCCTCAATTGCAGCAGCGAAAGTAACAAAGATCATTCAATGTATTCAATCACACGACGATTTGATTGACAGCTATTAGAGCAGACCATTTTGTACTCACCAATTGGGTCGATGCACTCGATGGTCAGCGAGCATTTAATCCATGGCAACAGAATCTTCTCTGTGACGAAGAGGCTGTCGGTGAAGAGCACCGCATTAAGATTAATCATCCGGAGAAAATAAAAATTATCAGCGACCGTTTGAAAATACTCAAACATCTTGGGATGCGTGCGTGACGATACAGCCGTTGCTGTGTTCCAGCCGAGCACACCGGAGACGAGCACTTTGGCTTTTAGCTCGGCCAGTTCCCGGCTAGTGCCGCGTATGCGCATGTAATTCTCGGCGAAGAGTATCGATTTGGCGCGCATTAGAGCGTCTTTTATCACAATGGGGCGATATGCGTGCGTACGTTGATCCGTGACATATGACGGGAACACAGTTAGATCGTAATTGATGACTGTGCACTTTGAGCTGTTGCAATAGGCGCTGACGGCACGGGCGTCCTCCTCTGACAAACCGAGATCATAGATGAGTAAATACTCATTTGGGAATTTGGCCGCAATATTCTGTGCGAGCAGAATGGCCGACGGCGCCTGACCATCTTGGGCATATGTAACTATTGTGAAGTTTGCCTTTGTGCCATTGTACGGCGTAGTTGTCACGTGATGCTGTTTTCCAATGCGCTGAGGAACCGCATTACTGTTACCATCTGCGGCAGGCACCGAGGCCGGCTGGCTTTGAAGTGCAACCAACTCAATTACAGCTTTATCCGCTGCCTGACGTTGGGCTTGGTCGCTTTGCTGCGGCAACAAGGACGGCAGCTGTTGTGTTTGTTGTTGTTGCGGTGCGGTCTCCACGACGGTATACTCGAATCTACGTTGTTCCTCTGCATTCTTTGGCGGCAGTGTGCCCATGAAGCCGAGTATGGCCAAGTACTTCGGGTCGATTTCAAGCTTTTTCTTCTCCGTAGCGGTGCGTAGGTTTTCCTGCAAATTCAGAATGAGAACGTTTTTATGTACATCTTTGTGAGCGTTGGATATAATTTAATTTAAAGTTTAGTTTGAATAAAATTGTATGGGCAAGCGAAGGCTTCATGTGCTCTTTTTTTTTTTGGTTTTTGTTTTGTTGCTTGTCTGGGTAAACTACGAGTATTGTACGCGTAGATTGCTGACACACTCGATTCAATTACGCCACTCAAGCTGTCACTTCAAAGATTTTGTTTGTTTGCACATTTCTCAGCCAAGCAGAACGATCAAATTCACAGCGTGAGCCGGGTGGCCATTCAAGACTGCAGCTGACTCGATGATTGAATTGCTCGAATATTTGAAGGTTTGCGCGGCATTCACGCGTTTGCCGGAGCATGTCGAAGCCGATTTATGGCCTTGCAATATGTGAATTGATGATGCGCTAAACGAATTCGCAGCTCATAATTTTCTGCATAAAATGTATTTATGGAGCAATTAAATTTTGTTGTTATGGAGTCAACAACGCCAGCCGCCAACGCGGGTTGGAAAACTATGAAATAATTGGAATATTTAATTGTCCTATAAAAAATGAAACTATATTACTCTTTACACACAGCACAACAACACAATACTCTGCCATAAAAGTCGAGCGCCAGCACAGCGCGTAATAGCAAATTAAATATGCATTATAAATTGCCCTAGTGGCCAACGCCCACACCCAACACCCATCCACACACACATACACACACATTCAACCACATGTGCGCACATTAATCTATTCCATTTATCCAAACGACACTGGGGACACATGCAAAGTGGCTCGCTCGGTTGTTGGTGATGAATGCGCTTGCTAGCTCAGAGCGGCACCCCTAAGTGCAGACCCCATAGCCGACCAATGTACACAACAATATAAATCGGAGGCGCTTGCATTCAATTCAAATGTATATTAATGTAATTTCATGTTTACTGATGCATGGACGTTGATGGCGCCCGCATCAATTGACTGCCATATAACGCCCATTACCATACCACCGCCCATACCCATGGTCACAACCCATGCCTTCGACCATGTCGTCTCAGTCTGTACTTATTGGCATTCTGCATTGTTGACAATAATAAGCAACATGCTTGATGATAACAAACATGGTAAGTTGTCGGAAAGATAATCTATAGGGTGGTGCGTGTTGTAATGCATTGGGTCCCTTTAGGGACGTTTAGACCATGTATGATTGATGCATAAATTAAGCCAAGTTAATCACTTGAAATCTAGCTTACTTCGGATTGTATGAGATTTGTATACTCTTCGCTCAATGATTAGTGATTAGATTATAAACTGTACAATGAAGTTTGTAACACAATGAAGAATATATCGCAGTTGAAATATCAGATCAGATCAGATATAAAAAACGTGTTGATTTAGCCTATCCCTTTGCCTGTCGCCTATTTATATGGAAACTAGTGCCTCAGTTTTTAAGGTAGAGGTGTGAAATTATGCACTAAGTCTCTTTACCAGACGCTGTACCTTTGCTGGATTTTATGGAACCAGTCCAAATCAATATTTATACAGAGATCAATAAGGTAAAAGGACATAGGACATTTGTTTGTTTAACGTTTCGGTAGATGAATCAGCTAGCTTAATTAATTGTGAGTATCTTTGATTAAAAATCTTTTTACAATAATTATAAGACCTGAAAAAAGCATTGTGTTAAATGATGGCCCTACTAGTAGCGCTCTGTTAGGCTAGCTCCTAACCATTCTGAGACGAAATTGCATTGAAAATTTGTTCCTGAAATTTTCCAGAAGTTTAACGAAATATTCGCCGGTTGTGAGTCAGTCAATTTCCATCCACTTTTCTTCACAACCACGCGGCAAGTTACCCAATTCAAGAAACATTAATATAAGTGACTAAATTTCGGCGCCGCACTAAGCAACTTCGTTAAGTGCGATTATTCACACATAATTAATGCGATTACAAATAACAAACTCTTTTAATACAACTTGATTAGGTTCGTGGTTTAATATCTTTCACCAACAATGCCAGAAAAAGGCGCTACAAATCGTCTAACGAACATTTCCGGCTTCCGGCGCAGTGTGCCTGGCACCCACCGGCATGCAGCCACAGAGACCACAACAATTGTAGAAAGGGGAATAACGCCAAGCACTGCGGTGAACTATTAACATAATAATGGACGCACCAAGAGTTCCGGAGGAGGCAACAATAAACACTATTATGGTTGTGTAGTAAAACTGCATTCTCTGATTTTGCGTGCCACTGTTATAAGCTAAAAGTTATAAGCAAGAGTAGTTCCCTCGTGGCTGTCACGCAAACGAATAGTGTCACAAATCACATTAAAGGCGTGTCCGCTGGGCAGCGTCACAATGTCGACGATTACGATGGTGACACGGATGGTGAACGGCACACAGCGTCATTAGCAGCAGAGTACTCGTGGCAAGCAGCAAATTAACGCATGTGGCAGCAGTTGAACGTTTTTTTAAGCTGCTGGTTTATATATGCCATCAACTGAATCTCATTGAAAATTATAATGAAATTCATAAGGTTTTGTCAATACCAACAAAAAATTGCCTTATTTTAATCTGGATTACTTCTGCCGCTGTTATTGTTTTTGTGACAAGCCAACCAACCAACTAGGAACTACAAATATAACGGCAGCCACATCCACATGACTACACAATTGCGGTGTCGCAGCAGTAAGGGCATCATCATCATCATCACCTGTCTCTATGTTTGCCTGTGGGTGTGAGCGCGTTCATGCGGGTTGTCAATTCCGATATCGCTCGCAAAATGCTCAACAGCCATGATCCTACTAAATGCAGCAACTTTTGGCATTCATTGGTTTTTAGATGGCAACAAATCAATTTGCGCACAGATTGAACTTGGCAGCCTTGGGTTGGCAGAGTTTTCCATTCGGTTTATTTTGGTGTTTGTTGTTATTGATTATTTTTCTACTCTCCATGTAGTGAGAAAAGTATTATTTATCATTATGTTTGTAATATAAAGAGCGCATTGAAGAATGTTATATATATATGTATAGGATGTACAGTGAAACCTTGCGAAAGTGTACACTTTCAATTGCGGATACTGTCAATAAAAAGCACTCTCAATATTGGCCACTTTTAACAGCTTTTACAAATATTTTTCATTTAAAATTAACTCTGTACCGACGAAAAATCTATGTGTTTAAAAAAATTTAACCACACCAGAGTCGGAAGCTAAGGTTTATTTGTTGCCTGAATCTAATCTCGGAGCAAGCCACTTTTAGAAAAACGATTCAAAATTATTCCGTTTCAAAAATTGTTTCGCCAAAAGCTTTTCGGATCTGTCAGTTACTTTAATCAAATGAAGTTTTATCCGGAATTCATAAATTAAACCCATGGTATTCCTTGATTTCCTACTTCTTTTTTTTTTTACATGTGTATAAGATAATAGGACTAGACTGAATTAATTCAAACACTTTTTTTCGCTTTGATTGTTGCAATACATATTGTCCCAAAAATGGCATCAAATATTTTTTTGAGTATATAGAATAGCGGTGGGTGGCAGAGGTTAGTTTTACTAATTTGTCAGCAACTTTATAATAGAGTTTATAAACATTTCGAACTCCTTATATACAATAGTTTCGTTTATAAATAAGTCAAATGACGCCAAATCTGGTTGAATATGGTTATGTTATCATATACTTTTTAAAACATTGAAATAGATTGATAGCTAAACAAGATGGCTGATTTTAGTCAGGTTTGTCTGGATGGATGTATGCAAACTATTCCTCACCTCACAACCAAATACATATCCTTACTTAATTTCTCCAGTCAACTTTCGTGACATTTCGATACATTTGGTACCGTAGAGAGTACCAAACCTTCAGCATGGTCTATTCCTGTTTTGAAAAACGGGTAAATTTGGTTTGGTTGTTCATTTCAATAAAAAATCAATTACTGTGTTGACCGTAAATATGAAGAGCAAATAGCGAAAATAAGCGAACTGATTGCAGCTACGAGTCTCAATTCTTTCAGTTGTTTACAGTTAAGTTCTATAACAAATTTTTGGGGCTTTTAACAATTTTCATTTCACTCTATGATTGATATATGTTTGAGGCACAAAATTCTACAATCAATGCCAATATATCCAAAGCAAAGTTCTTACGGTTAGCTATTGATTTTTTTTTTTGGCTAATTTCAATTACCGCAATTTACATAACTTAGTAGGATGAAAAAAAAACTATTTAAAAAAAAAAATTTTTATAAAATTAACAAAAAAAAAACTGAAAAAATGGCGTGCAAAGTCACTCGCCTGGCGGTCGGCAATAAAAATTTTACGTCAGTGTGCTTGCTTGTTGTGAGTGTGTGTGTGTGTGTGTGTGTCTGGACGACTGCTTGTGCACTTTGCATGCGCTTAATAGCCAAATGGGTGCACCATTAGATGCGAAACAAGTCGTGCTGAGGTCCTTCGTGCGCCAACATACGCAGACACAGCGGGTCAGGTCAGCAAATCAAATTGGTTTGCGATGCGCAAGCGACAATTTAAATATTTACATACGTCAACACACACAAAGCACACGGCTGTCGTGCTTTGCGCAGATGCACGCTCAGCGCTTAGCTTAAGAGGATAATTGATGGTGTTCTTGATTCACTTGATTTTCCGTAAATGCGAATGAGTGAAAATCAGGTCGAGTTAATGACTTATGAATTAGACTGCAATTGCAACGACTTAGGTATGAATGATTAAAATTATTATTGAATTCCACTCCATGCAAGGTTTTAAGTTCACATAGATGAGTGCAAGGACAACAAAAAAAAATGAAAATCGCCAATCAGTCAATTAAAGCAGCCCATGCCATGCCAACACAACGGCACTCAATGTGACGAGAGCACGTTTTCCATTTACTTATTCCGTATCTATAACATTTTCAGTACATACAAAGCACGACCATAGTTCATAGTGCGTCTTCCTTCAAGTGGCAGCATTGAACTTCTTTAAGGATCAGAGTGTTTATCGAGCGCGCATTCATATTGGCAGTCACTCAGTCACTCAATACCAGAAACTGAATTATTCAGTGCTATCGACCGAGTGCGACATGGCCAAGCGAATTATACAAGCGCTGGTTGAATAAGTTATGAAGTGTCGGCATAAGCCAAAAGACGGACGACCCAGCGGTTCTAAGGTTAGCCGTATAGTTAAACATCCGAAGTATGGCGATGAACAGACCGATCGAAGAATAGTTAGATATGTTAGTCCAACAAATGCATGATTGATTGTGCGATGTGATTGGGTTTTATACGTTCTGCAGTTCTATGAAGTGTTTGAAGCTCATTAGGCAAACACAAACTGATACAGAGATGCACAATCAAACTGCAATAACTGTCATTTTTGATATGACATCAAACAAATTTCAGAAGTCAAATATAATGCGCTAAGCGAAATTAGGAAAATTATTATTTTCCTATTATTTTCCTAAATTACTTCAGAGATTTCGTGAGCGTTCGAAAATAATTTCATTAAGCATTTCCTGCGAAAAGTATCTCAATAAATTAATTTCAATTGTATTGTATCTTAATGCAGATGTATATAGAAAAGAAGAGGAAAAGGCTAAGCACAGCGATTTTGACTGACTAAATAAATCTACAACGAAAGCAATTACAAACTCGTCATTATAAGACTCCCGTCTTTCCTCTTGCATTCCACAAATTATATTTAACGGTGTATTTCTGGTTCATTTGTGCCTCACCAGACCAAAGGATATTGCGTCACTTCTCCTTTGTGTTGCCCACATGCTCTTCAGCAAACTTCAAAATTCTTTTCCGACAACAGCGGTACGATTCTTGGACTCACCAATTAATGTTTTCGTCTGGTTGACGTGAGATAAATGTATTCTTTTCAACAGAAGACCTAAAAAAATAGTAGGGCGCGATATCATCACTGAAACTAACGCTGAAGACCCGAATATTTGAAAGTAATACAAATTGGAGACAGAAGAAGATTACGTTCAGAAATAAAGCGGTTGTTTACCGAACAAAAATTTAATTAAACAGATAAAGATAGCCGTGCTTGTTTATCAACATGCTTTCGCTAAGGAATAAGACACTCATTGTCATATTTGTCATAATTGATAATTTTGCTTGCAGTATGAGCTTTTCAGTCTTATGAAACTCTTTACAAATACTAAAATTTGTAATTTGTTGATCAAGATTACTGTACTGACTATTTAAAGAAATATTTCACAGTAATTGTGGCCTCTTGATTAAGCGCAGTGTATTACCATTTTTGTTGTTATTTTCTCTGTACATTATTTTCGCAATAAACTCGTTCTGACAATCCGTTTGAGTGGCGTGTTTCGACAGCATTTCAAAGCAAAACTAAGTCGACGCAATGTACATACATGCAGGTATGTGTGTTTCACTCATTAACCTCGGACAAAACAAAGCTTCAAGTGGTTTCAATAAGAGCTCATATAACAGTTAGTTTGGATTACAAAAATATAAAAAATGAAACACACATTTTTCCATTCGAATCAATTGTACCTTCAATAAACTTGGTGCTCGGATTATCTATAAGCACTTTGTATATACAACGAATGAAAATCTTAAGAGCGAAGCGCGAGAAAATGTACGAGAATTTCAAGCAACGCTTCATTCACCGCTTGTGTAAACGCATTGGCTACGACACTCGCACATGTTCAGATACTTATCACACTAGTACTAGTAAGTGGGTCATTATAAATGCAAATATACGCCCCCACAAACACAAAAAGCGGTTGAGTGTTTATCTAACATTCAAGTTTCGAGTAGATTCTGTGGCACCTTTGGGAAACTCATCTATCTCAATGTGTCCCACTTACGTATCTAAACACTTACGAATGTGAGCACAGATTTTAGTTACATCATTCTGTTGTACTATGGAAGTATTGAAGTTTTTGTCTCAAGGCATTTCATTGCATGTTTACCCGAAATTTAAGGCGGCATAGCAACACAATATAAATATATAAATTAAATCAATAAGGAGGAACACTGTTTTCTCTTTTCAATGGGGATTGAATGAGAGCTAACACATGTTCGAAAATTAATAAGCAAAATCGTAGCTTAATTTATATTCTGGGCTTCTAATGGCTTTATACAATATATAGCTCTATACTGTCATTCAGAATATTAAATTTGTTGTTCACGAATGGAAGAATTCCTTAAATAAAATAAGGAATTAAATTATTTTGTCTCCGCCGTAATTGATGAAGTAGTATTTGCTGTGGTGGTTAAATCCAAATAAATTCGGATAAAAAAGCCAATGTTAGTCGATTAGTAAAGAAAGACGCAGCGAGAGATTTAGGGACTCAAGGTCAATGAAAGAGACGTTTCTTCAACGCTAAAGTCAACATTGAAGCAAAGGTATATTTTTATGTATATGAATCAGAAATACATATGTCATTCCATAGGAATAATAAATAAACTGGATTGTATTAAGTTAACAGAGACTAACAGAGAAATAAAATATTTTTTGCATTAGATACTGTTTTCATTGTATATTTATATTAATCTGCTCTCGTATCACATCTTTGAAGGGCCTAGAAGACGATGCTGATTATATATCCTGAAGCAATCAGCTATTTTTCCATAGAAAACTGCGCACTTTTATTAAAAATCGGAAGAACTATTGGAACTGTATCTTTTTAATAATTTAAGCAATTCTCACATGCAGGTACATTGAATTATTTTTTTTTATTGCTTTCGATTTAATCAGAAAACAATAAGTACCCCCGAATTCACACTAAAAACGAGTCATAACATTAAAAAATTGATATCTATAAATAGCAAGAAAGAAAACAAATTGCTATGTCATAAAGTGTTGTATGTACCTAAAGAGTGAATTCATACGATAAATTATGAATATAAATATTTTTTCTACACCTTTTTGCGATCGAATTTAACGAATACTTATTGCCTCCAATTCTCGTTTAAAAACAACTCACGTCACCACCTTCATAAGGCCAAAAGAAAAATAAAAATATTTAACTATATTTATAAAATTGGAAGTATGTTTGTCTGTCTGTTTGTCTGTAACCGGTGGACTGACTATGATGAAATTTTCAGAGAATCTCTATAATAATATTCGAATGAAATAATAAATTAAAAATGTAAAGAATACGAAATGCCACCCAAAGAGTCAAACACTGGAAGATCAACGAAAAAATCGCATCCGTAGACAGAGGGCAGAGCTGCTGAAACATCCGAAGAGTGAGACGCACGCGAAGACAGCAACGCGCCTGGTCCGGGTACGGCCGGTAAATATACTTCTCTTTTAGTCGTCAGTGAAAGTATGTTCTTCCTATTGAGCAGCCATCTCAGTTGTTGCATCCATTGTTGAAATTTTTGGCGGGCAGCGGCCTGATATTGCCGGAAGGTGAGTCGCTTATACAGGATGATGCCCAGGTATTTAGCCTGCAAAGATTGCTGTAGGGACTCAATTTCTATCTGGATTGCTGGAGTGTGTTCATCCGCTTAAGCGTAAAACAAGTATTTTTCTTAACTTGCGTGAGAATACAAAAGATAAGACGGTATCTTTACACACAAGTAATGTCTGAGTTAGATATCGCTTCATAAAGCGATATATTCTGCGCACTAGAACATTTATAGAGAGAAGCTCCAATAAGAGTCTACCGACCCATTTTTAATTCAGTTTAGAAATAACAACAAGAAGCTTTTTCAGGCAGCTACCAGATAAAATACTAGTGAGCTTTAAGCCATAATCTGCTTCTGTTCGGAAAACTTTATTCATTTAACGAATGTTTATTACAAAAAAGAAGAAGCTTCAGTTAAAAAAATTGCTGGCAAAAATGATAGATATGTTTAAAAAAATTGCCAGATAAAAATTAAGCTTTCATTTACCACTTTTCCATCCTAAACATTTTACCTCAATATCTGCAATAATACGTGCAATTACCTCGGCTTTCTTTAGTTTCGATTACCGAGTGCGTACTGTATATAAATATATATCACCATATTCATGACTTAATAATGTGAGCACATCTGTACATATGTATCCAGTATATTGGTACTATATCAATCAGTTTATCTGAAATTTATACGTAGTACACGTAATTTAGCATTTTTAAAGGAATGAAACATCAAGCAGATTAGGGTACAAAGTTTTTATGACCGAACAGAAATATGTGTGCGAAAAACTACACAAAAAGTGAGAGCTGTTAAATCAATGACGCAGTTACGGTCGGGAAGGCATCAGCAGACCGGGCAGCTACATAGGAGCGCTAAAAATATTCCATAGACAAATGTGAAATTCACACACTTATTAAAATATTTAAATATAAATAATTAAAAATGCCTTAGGCCCTCTTTATTTTGCCGTGGCTTACTTGTGGAAGACAAATTTACAAGAACAAAGCGCAAACATAATTGAAATTAATTTTCAATTTGGAACAGAAGATGTTTAGAGACCATAGCATGTAAACATCGCCACAAGCGGATAATGAAAAGTTCCTAATATTTTTTTACGATTCTTTGTTTGCGTAAAAATAAGTGACTTCTCAGAAGGGAAAGCCGGTCGGAAACAACCATGTTCACCGAAAATGTTGGCATGAACACGATATACATTTGTACAACATGCACGCACACCGTACAAAACGAAACTCATACACACGCCCCCTGGAAGCAGGCCGACCTTGAAACTTGACAACACATGAAAATATGTGGATAAAAAGAAGAAGCAAAACGAAATCTCACTAAAACCTAATTTAGTTTTGCCGGAACACGTTATATAGTCTACCAATTCTTCAGATTAAAAAATAAGCTATGCATTTTTAGCTGACAGGCCAACCAATCAAATTAACGAAAGCGTGCTTAGAATGTTAGTCCTAGAGGATGGAGCACATTGTTGACTTACTTGAACTACTTGCGAATTAGTATATATTTAGCTGTAGGGATTTATTTGCATAGTATTTTTTCTGTGTTCGCTTTACCTTTTTTTACAATGTTAGTAAATTAATTACTTTTTTTAATAAAAATAATATAAAAACTAATTTAAATATTTAATTTATTTTTCAATATGTAACATACATGAACACAAACAGGGAAACACATAAGAATAAAATCGGAATTCCATAATTTAGAGTTTATGGCAAATAGTCACGACCTTGTTAAGGGTAAGGGCTTCACGAAACGTGAAAAGCCATTAGTGGATTCATTGTGGCAGGAACTGACTGATTCTTTGAACAGTGTAGGTCCACCCACTAATGGCTCTAATGACTGGAAGGAGGTAACGCAATAGCAAATTATATACTTAAACCGAATTCTTATAAGTAATTTCTGTTGAAAAGGTCTGAACGGACAAAAAAAAAAATTAATAAATAACAATTAGATCTCGGAATAAGGAAATTTGAGCATGAAAAGAATAAATAAAAAAGCAAGCAAAATTATACAAAAGAAAGGGATTTTCGTATATTTCTACATCCATAAAAAGGCTACGACAGCAGTAATCATCATGCATTTAATTAATTTTTACGCTTTATTGATGTCTTTTAAAGAATAATTCTTAAATATTATACTTAAAATTATTTTATTTGTGAACTGTCATCGAGCAGCTGATTCGAACATGAATTTTGCTTGTGTTCGAAAAAGGCAAAACCGACTGAGTTTCGGTTTCATGACACCATTTCAAATCAGACTTGGATTTCAATTCCGATTAAAAGCAATTCCGACTGGGTTTGCCTGACAGCCCCCAATTTGTGTGTGTGTGGGTGTTTTTTTTTTTTTTTTTTTTCAATTCTTTTCACCAATGCGGTTGACTCACCTGCAGCTCCTTGAACTGTTGATGTGTTTGACTGACAATATTCTTGAATGAGTCGTTCGGTTCACCCGCCGGCCCAAATGCGATGAATATGATTGTGGTCAGAATGACGCCGCAGAGTATCAGGATTAAGTGTTTCGTGCGCATTGCCGTGAATTTTTTCGCCGTCGACGCCTTCGTACGTAATTTGCGTGCGAATACACGTGTCAGGTCCTTTGAGGTCTCCACAGCGACTGCTTTTGAGGACTTTAGTGCTGGCGATATTTAATTTATTTTATTTTACACTCCACACACGCCCCAAATACACAATCTATGTGTAAATGTATACTAAGTATGTTTGCGTTATGTCTATCGTAATTATTCGCACTTTGTGTAAACAAATTTTATTTGCTGTTTACAAAATACCATAAAAAATGGTTCGTTTTTTTTTTCTTCTTTCTTTCTTTTTTGGCAGCGTGAACAAAGGTCGCAACTTTAAGATGCTTTGCCGCTTGTCACCCGAATTTTTCCGATATTTTGTAGCACAAATTTCAGTTCAGTTTTGTTTAACTTTTTGCTTATCTTAATTTCATTTGTTTGTTTGTTTGTTTGTTTGTTTATTTGTATTTACATTGGTTTGGCGATTCAATTATAAGCCATTGAGAAAACGAGTTTAGATCGTCGTCACTGCTAATGCGGCTGCTCTCATTCTTCTTATCAACAACTCGGTTGCATGTTCTGTAAGTAAGCGAAGCGAAAGAATTATTTCATTAATTATTTGTTCTTATTTTAACTTTTTCGTCCGCTTGTGGGTTGTGTGTGTACATTGGGTTATCAGGTCAATGGCGAACGGGCAAATGTCAAGGAAAATATGCCGAAAATGAGCTTAAAAACAAAAAACAAACACATCGCCATTTAGTCGATTATGACGAAACGGCATGCTCTGCACTAATTTAAGTAACTATTTTCAGACAAAAAAAATGTTTTATCCAAATTTGACAATGAAAATAAAAGACAAGTTCAACGACGCCCATATGACAACATCACCAATATTTCCGTTGACTAAATTAGACGGCAGACGTAGAACAGAGCGACTGGCCATGTACGCAGTAGATGGTTGATACAGATAGAGAATTAGTATCTTGCGAAGTGCCTATAGTCTTTATATGCAATATTGATGTTCCTCCATACTAGAACATTGTATATAACAAAAAATTATACTAATTTGTAATTTAAAGAAAATATGAAAATAAATATTAAAATATTTTTTTCTTTAATCATGACGCGGTTGTCTAATTATGATCTTAAGTTTGGGCAAGATCTGCCAAGTTTCGTAAACAACAGCTGGTTATATCAATCAACCTTAAAGGGTGTTCCTGAATTTATTTTATATTTTTAAGCCATATTTATGGCTTCAATGGATTCAAACGAATAGTTGGGATTCGCAATTTTTGGTTACAGAAAGAAATTAATCGAGGTACCTAAAATAATGAATACAATGCTTAACTGAGGAGTATTAGTATTAGTTATGATTTATGGAGTTCTATACTATCTTTACTATCTTAGAATACTTAAAAACAATTTAAAAAACACTTTTGAAATGGAATATTTGCGTCAAATTCATTTTGCTTTTAAGGAGAAATTTTAGTTGCGATAAGTTCTTGGAAGGAAAAAAATGTGAATGACTTTTACATCATCATGTATTAATTTCATCCATAGAAAAGTTATAACATCTTCAGAAGTTAATATACTCTTATGACACGCTTTGGAATGAGGACTGTATTTTCTGTATATGATGAATGATGAATCTACATATGTTCATTGCAGAAAAAGAGGAAGAAAAGAAGGTGTGACGTGGTGGAAGATACCGAATTTCGTGGACACACGCGACACCAGTTCTGGGCCCGTTAACGGTTGTCGGCTTCGGAAATCCGCAGCTAGTTCATGGGTATTTCTGTCTAAGAGAAGTGGGCATTGCTACCAGAGAAGATCTTTTGTGCCCTATACCCTAATTAAGGTAGGGTTTCTACCTTTATAATAAAGGCCAGGAGGTTCTTTGTTCAGGAGTTCCTTATCAGAACAGGTGACACAGAGTCCTGCTTCTGGCCACCGCCGGACGCTCGCCCAGGCGGTAAAGACTTGTATCTACGTCTTCATGACAGAGCACACACTCTGGGGAGGGTTACAAATTTAAGGCACTTGAAATTTTTCTTTCTTGAGAAAACACCGAATTTACGCGCAACGTCTATTTTGGCAAACTAAGTGGTCTACTAAATAAATTTGCAACGTGATTTTGGATTGCCTTATATCATTCATTGTGTGTATTGTATAAATTATGATTTTAGTCAATAAATGAGATTAGAATAGTTTACTGAGCTGAAAGTAGTGTACATGAAAAAAGTCCCGTTAGTTCTTGAGGTGTGACAGCGCAGCTGTTGTGTTCTGCCGGCATTTAGTAGCTCATTCGTTACACCACTGTGTCACATCCGAATGCCAAAATGCTAATTCCTAATTTTTCGGCAAAAATCAAGCAAGGTGAACATCGTCATTGCATTCACGCAAACAAAACAAAAAATAAAAATTATAGAAAAAAACGCACACACAAACACACAAATTAAACAAAACAGAATGAGTTAAAAGTCTTGCGAATTTGCGACAAGATCATTGGAAAAAAATAAATCTCAATTATTTATTTATAAATAAAGGAATAAACATCAAATCGCTTACTGACCAATTGCGTGGAGCCCCGTAGCTGTTGTCTGGTAGCGATTTCGATGATAATGCGGTGTTGTTGTCGCGATTGTTTTCACCCTATGAGAGTGGGATGAACGCGAAAAGTCGCCGGAACTAAAGTGCAACGCAGCTCTCGACGCCATTGACGCACAGCCGATACGAACGGAGCGACGTTCACAATGAAATTTAGTCAGTTTTCACTTTCATTCGAGGGTCGCTTTGTCGTTATTAAAACTTTAAGTTGAAATGAACTATTCGCAGCACGTGTGGTTTACTGGTCTACGCGGGGGCAATAGCGTTGTCGACACAAACAATTCATAATTTACATAATTAGCGATTGAGACTACACTTTTTATTAGAAAAGTAGCGAAATGAGGACGCCGTTTGTGATGAATGTATCGTATCGAATTCACTCAGTGCCGATTTAAAACTATTTATTTTACATGTACCAAATTGCAACTGTAAACTTTATACTGTAATCCCTGCGTATCTCTACGCGAATCCACCCGACCGACCAACCGCTCTCGATTAAGTATGTAAAACCATAAAACATTATTAGCACTAGTGATACGCGATACCGTGTAATCTTCGATTTGCCAATCACGGTGCAATGTCAAAATTTTTTTGGTATCGCGCATATTTACAATCATGTAAGTTTTCTGTGTGATTAGCACAAGCACAAGAAGCAGCACAAATCGAAAAATAGTTTTACTACAGTGGACGAAAATATGTTTAAAACGCAATAAGGAATTGCAAAACACAGAACTTAAACTAGTATCCGTATACGAAAACGTCAAATTATTACAATGAACATAATTGAAAGACTCATCGGTAGAGAACGTGGTCTTGGTGAGTGTACATTCATAGCGCGGGAATTTGTTTTTACTACGCAACATTTTGGCGCTAACCATGAATGAGGTTCCTTTCGCGGGAAAATCGACCGCCAAAATCATTGTATGCTCGAATTTGGATGTATAATTGCTAAGTGTACATTGAACTCGCGAGCAAAACGGTTTTATAAAGTAAAATTTCCTAGATTGCAAAACAATAGAAAATGCAACGCAAGCGAAAATTGTAAAGAGAAATCGGTTGACAATGGAAATAAAAAATATAAATGTTGTGTTTATTTGCAGCAATTAATCGCAGCTACGACTTTGCATTACGGCGGCTGTGCGTTGCCAAGGAGGATAGCTGGCGCGGCATATCACCATCCAACTTTGGACCGGACTACAATCCGGAACCACCGATTTTTTCTGCAAAGTTTGCAAATTGTAATGGTTATCGGCATATGCTGGCTATTGCCAACGAGGACGGCTGTATTGCACTGCAGGACACAACACAGCGCAACCATGACGCCGAGGAGAAGGCGTTATATGCCCGGGATTGCCATTTCAATGCAGTTTTCGACGTGGAGTGGGCGCCAGGAAAAATGAGACTTGTATCGGCATCAGGCGATCACACGGCGCGTCTGTGGGAAGTCACAAACAGCGATATTAGAAGCCTTAATGCCTATATCGGTCACACGCGTTCCGTCAAGACTGCCGCTTTCAGAACCAACGATTCAGCTGTCTTTGCCTCAGGTGGCCGCGATGGAGCCATACTAATTTGGGACACGCGTGCTCATCAAAACGTGATGTCGCAACCGCGTGCCGACAATTGCATCTTCAGGGGGCACGCCGGAGGGCCCGGCACACCTGTGTCCCATCGCAAGCAGCGCACCCGTACACCGAAGCTAAACACTACTACATCAAGTAGCATAACTGGCTTGGCGTTTCAGGACAGCAACACACTAATATCGTGTGGAGCTGGCGATGGCGTCATCAAGGTGTGGGATTTGCGAAGGAATTACTCGTCCTACAAGAGGGAACCGCTTCCCCGTCATAGTCTTCCCTATGCGGGTAGCTCTACTTTTAAGGGCTTCACAAATCTCTTAATCGACCAGACTGGTTCCCACCTTTACGCCAATTGCATGGACAACACCATTTACTGTTATAATTTGCATTCATATTCACCAAAACCATTAGCGCGCTACAAAGGGTTGCAGAATAGCACCTTTTACATCAAGTCGTGCCTTAGCCCCGATGGCAAATATCTGTTAAGCGGCAGCAGCGATGAGAAGGCGTACATCTGGAACTTACAGCACTACGCCGAACCTGTGGTGTCGCTTCATGGGCATACAGTAGAAGTGACATGCGTTGCCTGGGGCGCCACACACGATTGCCCCATTGTCACGTGTAGTGACGATGCACGTCACAAAATCTGGCGTATCGGACCTGATCATATATCGGACACAGACCGTGTGGAGTTATACCGCGGACACGCGGAATATGTCCGAAACTTCGAAAGGAAACCCCATGGCTCGACGCACAAGTACAATCTGCGGGAACTGGAATCCACGCCACGATCATTGAAGAGGCTAATATATCATAATGAGCGTACGCCCAACTCGGTTGAGAAGCTGTGTAACAAACGTACTTTTCTAGACATGAGGAGCGTGGCAACAAATTGCAGCGAAGAAACAAGCAGCGAACCTCCACAAAAAAGACCAAAGACTTTCGAATCAAGGGGTAAGTCCGGATTATATGTTGGGTAGATCGTTATCAACATATTCTATTAATTTATTTTTAGGCCGTAGACTATTCGGGCCACCCACAAGCCAAAGTGCACCACCAGATCGGGGGTCTAACTACCATTTGCCCACAATATCCGAAGCGCCTGCCTCAACTGCATTTATCCAACACATGGGGGAAAATGGCGCACGGTCAAATATGACTGATCAACTTCTTGCTAGCCCGGCCTCACAAGATGAATACAATCAAGAAAATGAACTAACGTCACCTGTGCCGCCAACATGTGTCTCCTCAAAAATATCAAATGTAAGCACGTGTTCACCACTCAGCGAGAATCTAACCAACGTGTACCCTTCACCCCAAACCACATCAAACAATACCACGTTATGTACACTCGCCAACGGTCATCAGCAGCATTTAGTGAATGGAGCGATTTACTCACCCACCTCCAATTTACCGAACTACGTCGTCGATGGCGATGCACCGCATTTGGGCATAATGTCGCCGAAGCGCAAAATCAAGGAGAAAGTGGATTGGCTCACAAAGATACGTAAACAGAAGTTGATGTCGAATTGCCGCGGCACAACGTTATGCGATAAAATGCCAGAGGAGCTACCGGAACTAGCATCACCACGGCTGCAGAGTCTGCGTAGCTCGGAGAGCAGTCCACGCCTTCTAGCAACGCCACGTAGGCGTATTTCCCACAACGAGCATCATTCACATCCCCGCACGCCCACCTCCAGCAGGCGCAATAGTGAGACGACACTTCTGCGTTTCTTTAGTGTACAACGAAACTCTAGTTTGGATGCAACGACAGATTCCATCCATGGTGATATAGACGAATTTCAACCGCTGCCGTCGTCCCCCTCATCTGTTCCTGCCTCATCGTCCTTGACAAAACATCAGCTCACGCCAAGCGCAGCCACTTCCTGCGGTGGAGAATGACCTCGTCATGACGATCAAGAATTGTTCTGCAAGCTAGAATGCCTTTACCCCACATTTGTTATCACTCTTTCTAAGTTAGATACAATACCAAAACAAATGACTTTCCGATTGCCCATTAGATGTAAGTTATTTTATATGATCGAAGAGAATTGGCAACCAATTCTCTATGTACAGAACGTTTCCGTAAGACTTAATAAAAATGCACTTTTATATATTATACACGTACATTAATCAAGCCTCGTTATATGACTGCAAATTCTATATGTTAGAGCTCGTGATACTTTGGTTTGTTTTATTCAAGTTTTTAATTGTTTCAGGACGCTTAGACATATCGTTTAAGTTGTCTTGCATTTGGGGTTGTTCTTCGGTTGCTCGGGTTTTGCGGCCTTCCCTTGTTGCATGTTACGTACTGCCGTATTGTGGGCCGTGGTTCCATAGATCTGACGACCAACGCCAATAAGCAAGAGCAAATGGCACATGTGCAAAACGTAACTGGAGAAGTTTGTGCTTGGGTAAGTGTTCCAGCAGTATTCGATAAGTCCTAGTATTAAATAACGCACGCCCAAGGAGTATGGCGTCGACCAAACAAGGTAATGTAGGGTGTGAAAGTACCAGATGTAAAACTGGTAATGCAAGGAGCGTGCACATACTATGCCTATAAAATTAGCGATGAAAAATGGCAGCAGGGCTAATTGAGTACACTGGTCGAAGTGTATGCCTACCCTGTCCTCCCCCTCCAATGTAATCTGCGGAGTGCGTGGCGCTTTCTGCCCCGATGATTTTTGCAGAGTTTTTTCAAATGAGTTCAGGAACGATTTCTGCACGCTGGTGAGAGATTCCTGCTCCTTGCCGACAGGCTTTGGTTTTTTAACTTTTAATATGTTGGCGGATTTCAGTTCGCGATTCTTGCGATCAATTTGTGGTTGCAATTGTTTTTGTAGTGCACGCAAGCGCGCGTAACTCTTGAAGAATGTCCAAGTGGGCTTGGCAAATACCAACAGTAAAGTCAAATGCAAAGCGAAAAGCGCCAGGTGAAAATATTTGTGTTCAAACAGTGGTTTTGGTAGAAACCTGTAGTTAACGGTCCATTGATGTTCGAATACGCGTCCCAGATCGAAGCTTCCATTCAGATATTCCAGTGGATGTGTAAGCAAAAACGGCGTTCCAATGAGTAGTTGCACGGCACCGCAGACCACAAGTTGCACAAAAGTCTTCGTTAAACCCAAATTGGTTATGTAAAATAGGAGCAGGGGAGGAGCAAAAAGCAGTATGTTCATTTTAACGCCAACGCCCAAGCTGAATAGAACACTGCCAAGCGTCCAACGTTGGTCCATGAACAGATTAAGTGCAATATAGAGAAATAATATGGCAACTGGGTCATTGAATAATCTGAGGACGTAAATTGAGTGAATGCGGTAGGAGGTAAAGGCGGCTAGCACCAGAACGTATGGTGGAACTTTCCTGCTCTTTGTGTAGAGACGCAACACGAGCCACATTTGTAGCAGATAAATCCCGGCAAAAATATACTGAGCAAGGCGGACATTTAAGCCGCGCGATGTTATGAAGTACAGAGCCGAATAAATGTACACGAAGGCTGCCGGATAGACCAAGGGTCCTGTGTCACCTGAAAGTATTCAAAAACGAACATAATTTATATTGTAAGTGAAATTTGTAGTTTTTGTTTTGTGTAACATTTCCGAAAAAAAACACATTTCACTGTGAATCGACAAATCAGTGTGAATAGTATATGTCAAAAATGCGAAGAAGCAGAGCAATTTGGTAGAGCATGGAGGTTACGGCATGTTATTAGCAGCAAGGAAAGTAAACATGATTTCGTGTAAGAATATAAATTTTCGTGTGATTCGTCAGATAACAATCAAAAATTGCCACAAATACTGTACGCACCTTCGCGCCGGACTGTCAGTGGACGCAAGGCCTACTCGAGCGGCATGCAGCTGGGGCGGTTTGCATCAGTTTTTGCAGCGGCAGCAAACGGGGGCTGCACTGTCGGTGGTGGCGCAACAAACGCGTAGAATACACACTACATACCGGTTGGACGCTGCGAAGGACTACTACAAAACGTTGGGTGTGGCAAAGAACTCATCCGCGAAAGACATTAAAAAAGCTTATTATCAATTGGCGAAGAAATACCATCCGGACACGAACAAAGATCCAGACTCGAGTAAAAAGTTTCAGGAAGTTTCGGAAGCTTACGAGGTGTTGAGTGATGAGCAGAAGCGCCGCGAATATGATACTTATGGGCAAACGGCCGAGAACATGAGCCGGAATGGCGCTGGTGGTTTCAGTGGTGGTGGCTTTGGGCCAGAGGGTTTCTCGCAAAGCTGGCAATTCCGGTCAACTATTGATCCAGAGGAACTCTTTCGGAAAATTTTCGGCGAGGGAAACTTCCGCACAAATAGTTTTGATGATTTTGCGGATTCGAAATTTGGCTTCGGGCAAGCTCAGGAAATTGTAATGGATTTGACTTTCGCCCAGGCGGCTCGTGGTATTAACAAGGACATAAACGTAAACGTTGTTGACACCTGCACAAAGTGCGGAGGTTCGAAGTGTGAACCCGGCACGAAACCCGGACGCTGCCAATATTGTAACGGCACCGGATTCGAAACTATTTCAACGGGACCCTTTGTAATGCGCTCAACCTGTCGCTACTGTCAGGGTACACGGCAATTCATCAAATATCCGTGTGTAGAATGCGAAGGTAAGGGACAAACCGTGCAACGTCGTAAGGTTACGGTACCTGTGCCGGCAGGCATCGAAAACGGTCAGACCGTACGTATGCAGGTGGGCAAAAAAGAACTCTTTGTGACATTTAGAGTTGAGAAAAGTGACTACTTCCGACGTGATGGCGCCGACGTGCATACCGATGTGGCTATTTCCGTCTCTCAAGCGATTCTCGGTGGAACAGTGCGTGTGCAGGGCGTTTACGACGACCACTGGATCAACATTGAGCCTGGCACTTCCTCGCACCAGAAAATCTTTCTACGTGGGAAAGGCTTGAAGCGTGTGAGTGCTCACGGACACGGCGATCATTACGTTTACATCAAAATCGATGTACCAAAGACTCTTACCAAGGAACAAAGGGCCATTATTGAGGCTTACGCAGCGGTAGAGAAGGACACACCCGGCCAAATACGCGGCATAACACAAACAAACGACGGCACCAAGAAGGCAACGTAAATACACATTTAAATAAAAATTACTATTTTGATATACGAATTGCATAGAATATATGAACGCAAGTAACGATGATCTAATGATTTCTTTTCGTTGCAGCACAGGAGCCGAAAAACAGACGAATACCGTAGAAGACCAGGAGACTGATTCACAGATAACGTCAGATCAGGACACACCCACGGTCCGAGAAGCAGCTAAGGGCGAATCAGGAGGATTTCTCAGTAAAATTAAATCGATGTTCAACTAAACGAGGATCGCTGATTTGTTAACTAATTTTTAGTTATTATTGAATGTTATTGAAGAACTCTCTTTATAATATTTATACCCTAAAAAGAGTAATTTCCACAAATAAAGAGATCACTTTAATACAGCGAGTATCTTCGGCATGGCTGTTTGTGTGTTACTGTAGCTCGCCTGGCGAGGTCCGCGAAATGCGCATATTAATAGCTGACAGCACAAGGGTCACTCCGGAAAATCAACGGAATCTGTGTAAAAATATTCAAAAATAGATTTGGTACTTACCGCGCAACATTCCATAGTTAGTGGTGCCATTTAAGAACCCTTCGCATTCCTGCATGTACGCGATCCAATCGATTTCTGTGTATGGCACACGTTGTATGATGACAACGTTGATAATTACTTCGGCGAGAAGGATCAACACTGTGACTACAGGCAAAGAGGATGGATCGAAAATCATGTACTTAGCAAAATGTAAATTCACATATTTCTGCATGAGCAAGTCTAGACTTTGCTCTTTGCGTCGTCTGTTGGGTACGCGATTGGTTTTTGGAGGCGCCATTCATAAAAATCCTTGTAATCCTATTTTGCACCTGTGCGATATACCAAAGCAATAGCAGCCTACTCACACAAACAAGCCGGCTGATGAAAACAGCTGCGATTATAAGAACTAAGCCTCATTGTGAATGGCAAGCTTAACAAGCAATGGGCATTTTTAGTATGATTTAATATGCGACCGTTGTGCTTAATTCAACATTGAATTGCTTTAAACGATTATACTAATAAAGACAGCAACAATTACAAACAATTTATTAAATTATAAATTGATTTTAAAGGAAATAAAAAAGCTGTGTAATGCATTATGCGATAACCACGGGGAATGGGGTCAGGTCAACGTACTCAACGCCTCCGAGTAGACGAAATAACGTCAGCTTGGCCAAGCTTGGGTGAAGTTGAAAGAAACTGAAATGGAAAATTAAATTCCTTTAACCAAAGAAGAATAAACAATAGTTGTTACCTAATTCTATAACGAGTTCCTGTGTTTCCGTAGTGTAGCTCTTGTAGATAGATATAATTGTGCAATAAATGTTTTATTTCGTTCTCATGAATCCGGATTTGGACATTTGCCAGCATAGCAAACTGTTGTACAACGATGTACAACGATATGATTATTTTTATGATTCCTCTGCAGTCTTCCTAGACGTCAAACAAGCATTCGATAGGGTATGGATCGATGGACTTCTGCATAAATTAAAAGTACTTCTGCCTGGCAAACAGTTTTTACTAATGCAAAGCTTTCTTCAACGACAAACCTTTTTGTGGCGGTAAGAGACAAAATTTCCACCATCAGGCACATGAGAGCCGGTGTCCCGCAGGCGAGTGTCTTAGCTCCGGTCCTCTACACCTTATATAGGTCTGATATGCCTCCAACTAGAGATGAGCATTCGATTATTGCTACTTATGCGGACGATAGGGCAGTTATATTCAACTCTGCCTCTCTGAACGAAGCTGCGGAGAAATTGTCCCGCTACCTGGATAGATTCCACTCATGGGCCAGGCGCTGGAATATAGCCATAAACTCTGAGAAATCAGCTCACTGCACCTTCACATTAATGCAAGGCGTCTGTCCGGTTGTGACTTACAACACAAGCATTATTCCGCAAATGTAGCAAATCCGGTATCTCGATCTGATCCTGGATAAGCGTCTTACCTGGCGTGCACACATTAAGGTAGTTACAGCGCGCTGCTACCAAAAGCTCAAGAAACTGGAGTGGCTTCTCCGCCCATCGAATAAGTTATCTTTAACTAATAAAAGGCTCATCTATCTGCAAGTATTGGCACCTGCTTGGCGCTACGCCATACAAATTTGGGGCACTACTGCTGCCTACAACATCAGAAGAGTGCAGGCGTATCAGAGCAAGGCTCTCAGAAGATTTACGGGCGCTCCTTGGTACGTCCGCTACACCACGCTGCACAGGGATCTTGCCGTGGACTGTTATGGAGGTGATTAATTCTCACAGCGGCCGCTATCACTACAGACTTTTATCGCACCCAAATCCGCTGGCGTCCCCCCTCACCCGTATCTCAACAAGGCGTAGACTGGAGAGGCTACACCCGCATGATCTCCCCCTAAGAAGGAATCAGCCTTCTATATCATTGCCTTTTCGGCGCAATCAGCATCATTTTTAATTTAGTATAAGTCAAATTTTTTTTTTTCACGTCTTTATTTTTTTTAATCCGACAAATGTGTTATGCAGTTTACTGCGATAAAATTTATAATCTAATTATATAGGTTGAACCTAATTGCAAATGAGGTAGTCATCAGCGCTGAACTTAAGTTTAATTTACTTATTTTTATTTATTACAACTTGTAGGTTTATAGCTAAGCTTAAGCTACGGTAAATAAAAAAATAGGCCACTGCTACTTGGGCCTTCGGTAAATTTCTGTTTCAGTTGGCCTTTCCAGCTATACACGAAAATTTTCAACATCACAAAATCTGAATGACATAAATAATTTATATGAATATGCTTTTCCTTAAATTAGGCATTTCTGACATGCATTTGAGGATTAAGAGTTTCTGTGAGTACCCTATCTATATATATAATATATATGTATTTAAATTTTTTCCTCAAATGTTTGAAGCACGGCTAAACTTATTTGGCTAATTTATATTTTTTGTTGTGTTCCTTATTTTGAGGCAAGGTTTGTATACAAAAAAAAAATAAAAATAAAAATATTGTGGAAACGCTTCGGAAGAGATTTTTTTTCGTTTCAAAATTTTATCCAAAATATTAATTTCGCAAGAAGAAGCATAGCACAAAAACGTTTTGTCTGGTTTGTACGTACGCTCCGTGACCCACTTCTATTGTTCTTGGCGCGAATTAGCGCAACACTATTTTTGTTTTTGTAATATCTGCCTCCCACTTCCATAGTTTTTAGCTCGAAAAAGGAGTATTTTTCTTTTATCATTATTCATTGTATTCACAGGTGAAACAAACAATTTTAGAAAAATTTTATTTAAATATGATTTAATATAAAATGTAACTAAAAAATATAAATTTATTAGGAAGTGGGTGTAAGTTAATTATAAGCGAAAGACAAATACATATGTACATACATAGATATTCAAGTGAGTACATTTGAAAAAGTTATAAATCCAAAAAAATATATATATACAAGTGGGTGGTAGTGGGTGGATAAAAAGTAGAACAAGCACGAGCTAAAGTATACTGGCGGCACTTTGCCCAGTCACCAGGCAAACATATATTACATATAATTAATAATCTAAATAATTGGGGCAAAGAACGTATTTCATTTTGTATATGATATCAAACAAAAGCAAACGGGAGCACAACAACACAGCAACAAAGCAGCAACGACACAAGCAAAGCCACTCATTCCAATTCTCTTTCACACTCATTACCCTCGCTTCAGACGGACAAGCCAATGATTATCACCTCTCCGTCTGACAACTTGAATTCCTAAGCACTGTTTTTGGACTTACACCTCGTTAAAAAGGTTTTACTTCAAAAAATCAAAACAAACGTCTGCGCTACCACGAATAAATAAATAATAGTATTGAATTAGTTCTATGGTAAAATAGAGAAAATAGTGTTCAACTGTTGGGTAGAGGATTAGATTTCATAGATCCTGGCGGAAATAACCCTTTCCATTACCATCCATTTAAAGTAGTTAACTTCTGCCATAAAATTGTATGCATTGCCATGACCAAATGCAGGAGCGAAAGTGTTTTGAGTTAAGTCAACATTCTGAAAACGAAGTGAGGAAACAGGATACACACCCAATTCCCTTAACTCAATTCAATTCGTGAGGTATTGCATTAAATCAATGAATGCAAGAACCGTTTGTGTATCCATGTGTTTACAAATATTATAGATATGACATTGGGTAACACGGCAAAATGGGACAGTAGCGATGTCTTTATTTGACGAATTAAAGTTATAATACAGAAACCAAATTTTTGATTACAAAAGCCTTAGCAAATTCAAGGTTGACTTAGGAAATTTCCTCTCTCACTGTCACGGTTCTTCGTCTCCTTGTGGCGTGTGCGCGTTCATTTCTTGTTTTGAAGTGGCTTATGTTCATTAATCTTTCGCAGTAACGTACTTTGTTTCTTGATTTAGAAAAATTCTGTCTGCTGTAGTGAAACATTGTGTGGGGCGATTCCTCATCTGCACTAACAGGCAGGCACCATGTGTTGAGCTAATTTTGTTTGGTACATCCGACTTCTTTTAGAAAAAGGCGTGAACATTAGATGTATTCACTCATGTTAATAGATCTAGATCTAGAAACTAGATCATCGCTCTCAAAGGGTACTTTTTAAGTCTTCAATATCTAAGTCTTTAAAGGTAACATCAGGTGTTCCCCAAGGCAGTCATTTGGGGCCTTTGCTTTTCAACATATTTATTAATGATCTACCTACCGTCATCAAACACTCTCAGATTTTAATGTACGCAGATGATGTAAAACTATGTTTCCGCCTTAATAACCCTTCTCACGGGATTTTCCTTCAGAGTGACATTGACTCTTTATCTCGTTGGTGTTCCAAAAACTATTTAATCCTCAATACCAATAAATGCAAAGTTATGTCCTTTTCTCGCGGAGCCCTTATTTCAAATTCTTATTACATTGACTCAAATAGTTTAGATCGTATTTCCCAGTTTAACGACCTTGGTATTTTGATGGACCCGAAGTTGCATTTCGGTACCCACATTTCCACTTCGGTCTCTAAAGCTAGAGGTATCCTTGGCTATATTAAACGCTGGTCTAAGGAATTTGATGATCCGTATACTACCAAAGTACTATACACTTCACTAGTAAGACCTATTCTGGAGTATGCGTCTTGTGTCTGGGATCCTCAATATCAGATGTATATTGATCGTATTGAGTCGGTGCAAAAGCAATTTCTACTTTTTGCTCTCAAAAACTTGCACTGGGATCCTAATGCTTGCCTACCATCTTATCGGTGTCGTCTCAAATTGATCAACCTCCCTACCTTGTCTAGTCGTAGAACGGTCATTGGTGTAACTTTTATGTATAACCTCATTTATGGTAGTATTAACTCACCTTTCTTACTTAGAATGATTAACTTTAGTGTACCCGCACGTCCAACTAGAAACTATTCTCCTATTATTCTTCCCTTTTGTAGAGCTTCTTATTTGCAACATGATCCATTCTATGTCTTATGCAAATCTTTTAATACCCACTTTGCGTGTGCTGCTCCTCCCACCTCTTCTTATGTTATAAAAACTAAATTGTTGGCATCATTGAATTAATGCATCACTTATTTTCTATACTGTTAACCTAAATTTTTCCTCCTTGTTTAAATAATCTATGTTATTGTAGGTATTGAATTCTAAATTTAATATTAGCTTTAGTTTAATCTTGCATGCTGATTATTTTAATGGCTGATGATGTTTTTATCTGTAGCCAAATATTTAGTACGTAGACATTAGCTTTGGTATCGCATGATCACCAAAGATATTAGCAATTAAGACCAGCTGAGCCCAGTCTATGTGACTGGGTGAATTTTGATGCCACCTGGGCCTGCCCCATGTGAGATCAGTGTGTGGTCATTGCGTACCTACTAAGTCGATGCGAAAAAAAAAAAAAAAAAAAAAAAATATGAATGGAAATCACAAATCATAAATTTTGATGGAAATTTTCTGAAATGTAGTGTTCACGTCTAGTTATTGGAGCGTCCGGCTGTGGGTATTATTTTTGTTGTTGTGTCAACGAAATTTGCTCGCCGTTCGGCAATGGGGGCTGTCCATAATGGGGAATTTTACTGTTATATTTGTAATACAATTTTCTATTGTCTATTTGTAATTTATTTAATTATTTGGGCCGATCCCGGCGGTACTGCAATACCGGGCCAACCCGCGACAGAGGTGGAGCAAGCCCCTAACCACTGTCTATTTCCAAAAATCAGTTTAACATCTGTTGTCCCCCGATGGGGAACTATCAGATGTTAAGCTGATAAGAACAGATACTTTATATTTGCTTAACAATAATACATTATGTGCTTAAACAAGAACTTCCCATAAGGGTACTTAAATTAATGGCAGATGCCTGCTGTATGTACAAGATTAAATTATATCATCCCTGAGGATTCTATCCAGATATAGGAATTACGCCCGCTAAAGCTAGTGAGGTCACTTAGTGCGGTAGTCGGAAGTATTGCCAGACCGCGGCTAATCCTGATTCCGGCGAAAGAGTCGGCCCGGAGACGCTCTTGCGAATCTGGTAGCCGGTCGGGATGCCCAGGTGTTCGTAAGCATCCACGGCGGAGAGTGCCGGAATCGGCACACCCTCCAGCTGGAACCTGTACGAGGCCACCCCACCGCATGAGTTGCTCCGTGTGCCGCCGCGAATATGTAGCGTGGCGCATTTGGTTGCGTTGAATGATACCCTCGGCGGCACTCCATGACCCTCCAGAGCACTTTGAATGGGAGAGTGCGGGAGCGAGTTGAAGGCACTCTCCAAGTCAAGCCAGGCCACCACCAGCTCCTTTCCGCTATTCCTTGCATCGCGGATAATTTCGCTCAGCACAAAGTTGTGTTCAAAGCATCCCTCAAAATTAAGAAATCATTTTTGCGATGAGCTGAAGGAGCTGTTGGAGGTACCCCACCGCTTCAATCTTCTTGAGAGTAGCGCCGGGACGGCATTAGCCAGCGAGATGGGCCTGTAGTTCTTCAGCTCCATGCGGTCTCCCTTCTTGTACAGGAGAACCGTCTCAGATACACCCCAAGAAGGTGGGACGACCTTGCACCGCCATACCATACCGCGACAGAGGTGGAGCAAGACCACGGTGTGTCAAGTTGCCCAAAAATTTTTAGAAAGGTATCGCTTCTCGGCCTCAAGGCTTAGATCAAAGTATTAGTATTTTTGCTCCATATTATTTTTTCCTCTATTTTGCTTGATCGTCGTTCTGCTGCGTGCATCTGCATCACGCTATTTTGCACGGGCAGCGAGGAAAGAGTTAACAACTATCACATAAAATTCACTACTTGAGAGAGACTCTCCAACTAAAAAAGCGATCTATAAGTGGCCATAGTTCAATAGTGTGCGCGAATTAGCGAGTATCGGTTTCAGTGAATCATCCGTTAGAGAGTGTGCAGTGTGAAGGCGAGACCGGTGGACAGCCGATTGTGCAGGAAAACCGGAGGAGAGTTTAAACCGGTGTAACCGGCACAAGTAACGGTTAACGGTTTTCGGCATAAACCGGAGTGCCTAATAGCGGCTAGCGGCTCTCTGTATAAAACGGATAGCCTAGTGACGGCTAGCGGGCCTCGTTAGCGGCGAACGCCAGAAACGGTTGACTGTCCCGTTCTCAAACTGTGAGATGGTCGAACCCACCAGCAAAACGGCCCTGGGCGCGGCGGGGGAGTTCAAAATTCTTCTGCCAGTGAGAGTGGACGAAGAACACATCGCTTGCCCCGCCTGCCCCTCCAGAAGATACCTGGGCCAAACTAAGGTCGAAAACCTGGTGAGACACATAAAGCGAAATCACGCTGATCCATCCATTGTGTATGAATGCTGGGGGTGTGGATACACGGCTCCACCGGAGAAGCGCTATCCTCGGAAAGCAGTACAGCTGCACTGCGACACATGCCTGCCGGACATTCAAGCGACACGCACGGGAATTGGCGCCGGGATACGGAGGGCTAATATCCGCGCCCAACTACTCACAGATGCCGTGCCAGTGCCGATAGTGGAGTCGCGCAGTGACACTCTGGCTGCCAGCCAACAACAGCAGTCAGACCAAGGTGACTTAACCACGCGCATCCCAATAACGACATCCGAATCCTCTCCAAACTCCCCTATCCCACCCCCCAACCCACCGATCCCTAACGTTTTTTCACCCAGCTCACAATCCCGCCCATTGGCTTCCTCGGCCCAGTATCGGCTAATAAGCCCGCACCCCACACTTCCGCCCTCTCAATCCCGCACCCCTCCCCATCCCCCTTCAGACCCGGTACCTCTTCATCGTGCAGCTGCCCATCCACCAACGCAGCAATCGGCTCAACACCAGCAGACGGTACAGCGGAACTTGACCACCAGCCTGAATGCCATAACCTGCCCAGAGGAGTTAGAAACCATACTGCCTGAGGCAGTCAACTACCTGGGCAGGTTCAGACAAAGAAGGAACTTCAACACGGGTAGGTCAAGCCAGCGAACTGAGGTCAGGGACCGGGTGAGTGCGGCAAAGAACATCCAGACCCTGTACAGGAAGAGTAAGAAGGCGGCGGTCCAGAGAGTCCTCGAAGACTCCAATTCCACGTGCAACCTGCCCACGGCTAGAGTGGAATCTTACTTCCGGGCTCAAGCGGCGCTCAGGAATGGTAACGCAGTCTGGCCAGACGTGCTTAATGCTGCGAATATCAACGCCGACAGCTCCGCACAGCTTTGTGCGCCCTTCAGCGAGGATGAGGTTCTGGCGTGCCTGAGGGGAAGATCCGACGCGTCCCCGGGTCCTGATGGTATCCGCTACTCTAACCTTAAAAGGGCGGACGCGGGGGCCCGGGTCCTGACGGCGCTCTTCAACGCGGTCTGGCGGTGCGAGGCTGTCCCACCCTCCTGGGGTGCTTCGGAGACAGTCCTGCTGCACAAGAGGGGCGACGGCTCGGACTTGAGAAATTACAGACCGATCTCGATGGGTGACGCCGTGCCAAAACTTTTCGCAGCGCTCCTCTCCAGAAGACTGAAGCGGTGGGGTACAACCAACGGCTCCTTCAGCCCAGCACAAAAGGGATTCCTCAACTTTGAGGGATGCTTCGAACACAACTTTGTGCTGAGCGAGATTATCCGGGAGGCGAGGGATAGCGGGAAGGAACTGGTAGTGGCCTGGCTGGACCTGGAGAGCGCCTTCAACTCGCTCCCGCACTCCTCCATCATGAGAGCTCTGGAGGGTCACGGCGTGCCGACGAAGGTAATCCGCTTGATTCAATCTATGTACTCATCCCTCACCACAAGAGTACGCACTCGTCGCGGCACGACGGCCTCATTCCCCATCCTCTCCGGGGTCCGCCAGGGGTGCCCTCTCAGCCCAGATGTCTTCAACCTCTCGCTGGAAGTGCTGGTGAGACATCTCGAGAGCACTGGAGTCGGCGTCAACATCGAGGGCAGAAAACACACCACCTTTTTCTACGCCGATGACGGCGCCCTCGTGGCGGATTCCGTAGAGGGAATGGAGCGCCTGCTCAGGACAGCGGAAGAGGGTGCAAGGGCCCTGGGCGTATCTTTCAACGCAGCCAAATGCGCTTCACTTCATATTCGCGGCGGCACGCGAAACGGCACACGCGCTGGGGTGGCCTCAACCGAATTCCAGCTGGAGGGAGTACCGATTCCGACACTCTCCGCCGTGGATGCTTACGAACACCTGGGCATCCCCACCGGCTACCAGATCCGCCAGACTCCAATCTCCAACCTCAGGGCTCTCCTTCAGGATGCCCAGAAAATCGATAACTCCCTCCTTGCCCCTTGGCAAAAGTTGGAGGCAGTGGCGACATTCCTGCTGCCCCGACTGGATTTCGCTATGCAGGGCAGCCACTTGGAGAAGGAATTCCTGAAGGAGGTCGACCGTGGTCTGCGGAAACTGGCAAAAGAGTGGATGGGCCTCCCCCGGAGGGCCAGCAACGAGGTTGTCTTCCTCCCCCCCTCTCAAGGCGGTGCCGGCCTGATGCCCCTGTCAGACCTTTACGACATCTTCACCATCGCCCACGGCTACAGAATGCTCTGTGCTACGGATGAGGCGGTGAGTGGTCTGGCAAGGGCGCTCCTCCGCAGAACAACCGAGAACCGGCTGAGGTCTACCGGCGTGGGAGACTCCGAGATGGCGGCCTACCTCTCGAGCACCTCCGTCCTTCCACCATCACAGGACAGATCTTCCTACTGGGCCAAGGTCCGTTCTGCCACGCACAGACTGAGGTCCAAATTCCCCGTGAGTTGGACCTGGTGCGCGGAGCGTGGCTCCTTTGGACTGACTTGTGGCAACGTAGCCACAGACAACACTGTCTGGCCACAGGAAAAGTCCAGGGTTACCAACGCTCTGCGCAAGTGCCTGGCGGGACACTTCGCCGGAACCCTACTAGGGAAAAAAGACCAAGGGAAGGTCTTCGAGGTGACGCGCCGTCACGCTGTCTCCAACCACTTCCTGAGGACGGGACGGAACACGCGGTTCTGTGACTGGCGTTTCATACACCGTGCCAGACTCAACGTCCTTCCCCTTAACGCAGCTATCCGTGGGATCGAGGGACTCAACAGAGGATGCCGCAGATGCGGAGACCCTCTCGAGACCCTCCCGCATGTACTGTGCCACTGCCAGCCTCACGCAGCTGCGAGACAGCTACGGCACAACAACATCCAAAACAGGTTGGTGCGGGCCGCACACTGCCGAGGGACGATTTCGACGAACGCGACGGTGATGGGTACCAGGGGCAATATGGCGGCTCTCAGACCAGATATCGTGGTAAGAGACGAGGAAAACCGCCATATCACGATCGTCGATGTATGTGCCCCCTTCGAAAATCGTCTCGAAGGCTTCAACCTTGCCCGGCGTGAGAAAATCGCCAAATACACTCCGCTGGCAGAGTTCCTCAGGGGACAGGGGTACACGGTGGACCTGAACGCGTTCATCGTGGGAGCGCTGGGTGCCTGGGACGTCAGAAACGAGGCCGTCCTGAAAGCCCTCCACGTGGGCAGGCGCTATGCAGCCATGATGCGGCGCCTCATGGTCAACGAGGTAATAAAATGGTCCCGCGACATCTACGTGGAGCACGTCTCGGGCACGAGGCAGTACACAACTTCCAACACGCCCCCGACGACAGCATCTTCGGGCCGCCTCGACCACCGAAACCAGGATTAACCGCGGCAACATCACACTACAACACTATGGCCTTATTAGGTTTAGCAGGAGCAGTTCCATCCTGAATAATAGCCTTAAGATTATTATATACTATCTACTTTTACATATAGCAGGCATAAGCCATTAGATCTAAGTACCCCTATGGGAAGTTTTATTTAAGTGAATATCTTTGTATCTGTTCTGTTCGTGAGAAAATCGCCAAATACACTCCGCTGGCAGAGTTCCTCAGGGGACAGGGGTACACGGTGGACCTGAACGCGTTCATCGTGGGAGCGCTGGGTGCCTGGGACGTCAGAAACGAGGCCGTCCTGAAAGCCCTCCACGTGGGCAGGCGCTATGCAGCCATGATGCGGCGCCTCATGGTCAACGAGGTAATAAAATGGTCCCGCGACATCTACGTGGAGCACGTCTCGGGCACGAGGCAGTACACAACTTCCAACACGCCCCCGACGACAGCATCTTCGGGCCGCCTCGACCACCGAAACCAGGATTAACCGCGGCAACATCACACTACAACACTATGGCCTTATTAGGTTTAGCAGGAGCAGTTCCATCCTGAATAATAGCCTTAAGATTATTATATACTATCTACTTTTACATATAGCAGGCATAAGCCATTAGATCTAAGTACCCCTATGGGAAGTTTTATTTAAGTGAATATCTTTGTATCTGTTCTTATCAGCTTAACATCTGATAGTTCCCCCATCGGGGGACAACAAATGTTAAACTGATTTTTGGAAATAGACGGAGGTTAGGGGCTTGCTCCACCTCTGTCACGGGTTGGCCCGGTATTGCAGTACCGCCGGGATCGGCCCAAATAATTAAATAAATTACAAATAGACAATAGAAAGTAGTATTACAAATATAACAAAGTAAAATATAATTTACTTTAACTCACATTCCGTAAATTTCCCTATTATGGACAGCCCCATATCCGGGCAGCCCCCATAGCCTAACGACGAACAAATTTCGTTGACACAACAACCAAAATAATACCCACAGCCGGACGCTCCAATAACTAGACGTAGACACTACTTGTATTACAAATATAACACAGTAAAATATAATTTTACATCCAGTAAAATTCCCCATTATGGACAGCCCCCATTGCCTAACGACGAACAAATTTCTTCTGGACAGGTTATGGCATTCAGGCCTCAAGGCTTAGATCTCTTTGAGAAAGAGATTTTTACCATCAAAAAAGCGATTGTAAATCTTGTTTAAATAATCGGAGTGCCTAGTAACGATTAGCGGTTTTCGGCATAAAACGCAGCGCTAGTAACGATTAGTGGTTCTCGGCATAAAACGGAGCTCTAGTAACGGTTACCGGCTTTCGGTATAGGTTTCCCCAATGGTGGAACCAAAGAGTATTAATCCATATAGAGTTCCCATTTCTCTCACGAGCTTTTGGAGCTTTTTCCAAATCTTAAGAAGACATTGGCTTATGTTATTTGTCTGCTATTAACATCGAAGTAGCAGCGCAGGTCGCTGTGTAGCAAACTCATGGTGCTAACTACTGAACTGAAGTAATCAGGCAAACAGAAATTTTAGAAGGTGGGTGTCTGTTGTGAAATCGAAGCAAGCGCTATTTCCCCTTCTTGGTGTGTCTTCCTACATTTTGTGTTCTTAGTGCGAATTAGCATGAAAAGGAATTTCTGTATATCACCTTTGTTTTGTTTGTTTTGATTGCCGTCACCCATTTTTATTTTGATTGTATTGATATTGTTGTGGGAATGATATGATAGCAAAAAAAGGAACATGTATAGGTTTGACGCGATTTTTTTATGAATGAGGAACATGATTTTTGTTATTGCAATTCCCACCACCTACTTGCATTGGTTTGGTGGAACCATTAAGGAATAAATAATTATAATAATAACGAATACATTATTCGTTCGGGCTGTTAGAAATAAAGAAATAAATTACTCAATAAAGAAGTAAAAATTGATTTAAAATGCATATTTTGCGCTATATATATCGAAAAACCGAAGTTGAATATAGGTAATTCTACCTTGACTATCAGGCAAACAGAAAAAACAGCAAGCAACTGCAAATGTCTCATGTGAAAACGATATCAAGCCACCTGCGCTACTGCGAATACGGGAAAGAAAGAAATAAATTTTGCCTTCGCCCAACAACAACGTGTGACATTTGTTTTTTCCTTATTTGCCGAATATAAGGAAAGACAAAGAAAAGAGATATTCCTGCGCGAATGAATATGTATACTTTTTGCGTGCACGCAAATTTGAAGTCAACAACGAAACGCGCTCGGGGCCTGACAAGCGAAGATTGACTTGTTGGCTACGATGTGAAGTGGGGTGCGTGCGGGAATAAAAGTTCCTTCTTTTTGCTACGCTCACGCAACAACAAAGTCTAGACCTTTTGTCTCTTTCTTCATTGACTATCGAGGAAAGAACAAAACACAAGTAAGGGTGACGAAATTTGCTTTGCGCGACTGAGACTCGAACTTCGCGGACTGTGCGTATTGCTCGTACAGTCAACTGTCAAATCTTGAATCACCATAATGCATAACAAAATTTCAAATTATGGGGATATTCCAGTTATGGAAGACATATTATATTGATTTTTCACTATAAACGTACTCAATTCGAGTCATGGAGATATTCGACTTATAAAAGTTCGACCTATGGAAATTCGACGATAGTTAAAAATTTCACTTGGGTTTCTTTGGCTGTTCAATAAATCCGCATTCACTGTACTTGCTCTTGAAATGAATTTCGTTTTCTGCCACAACCGAAAATTGTCTTCAAGAAGTTGAAGTCAAAAATCAAAACTTGCCATTGTGTGGGTGACCTTGTTGTGTAGGTGTGGTACGTGTATGGGATTGTGTTGGTTCTCTGTGTCTCCCTTGCGAGCGAAATGTGATAAGTTTGAGTGTGTTGTGTAAGTATAGTGTGTGTATAAGGTTGTGTTGGTCTTCTTTTTCTACCTTGCGTACAAAGTGTGATAGTTTTGAGTGTGTTATGTAGGTATAGTGCGTGTATAAGATTGTATTGGTTTATTATTGTGTGTAGCACTGGGAATATTTTTGTACGATTTTGCTTTGTGATCATGCTTACTTTTTTTGCTGGCCGCCTGGTATTTTCATTTCGTTCATATAAATGAATATAGGCAAAATACAAGGCAGCCATGGCTCGATTTCGTTTGTTAAAGAACGATTTCATAAATTAAAGAAAACTCCACACAATTTGCCTAATATTCTCGAACACCTTGCAAATAAAAAACTTTGAAAAAAAATCAAAGAAAGAAGACAGTGTCTCTGATTTTTGTTTTTATTATGTCTTTCTTGTGTTTTTATAATTTTGTTATCATTCAATATTTTCCCCTTTTACGGCAGTCCGTCCATTTGCTTGTTTACCTTAAGCAAACCAACAGAATATTTTACCCCACATGGTTGAACAGACAAGAAATCTGTACAATTGCTTAAAATTTAACATAAGCCAATCGTTTCTTAAAAGTCTCTCCGGCCATTTTTTTAAGGGAGAAATGGGAACTCTATATGAATAAGTTCTCTCTGTATCAGATGTTAAGCTGATAAAAACAGATACTTAACATTTGCTTAAACACCCTACGTGAACGTAGTGAACGTGCAATCATTTCAAAAAAGTGAGCAGTTTTCTATGTTACTCTATTTCATACGTACTTTACTTTTGAAGGCGTAAATAAGATAACGATGCAAAGAGGAGCAGGGACAATGGACAAGAATAAGACAAAGTTGAACGTTTGGAATGGTAAATATCTAATTTATTCGGATATTGCTTCAAGCATCGTACGTGACACGGACACATATATATTTCACTAACACTATGATATGCTTGATACTGAATGAAGGACCGTGGCAGGTTTGCTTTAGAAAAGAGAGTCCACCCACCAGCAAGCCGTATATTTCAAGCTCGAGTTGTCTTTAATTTTATGAAATATCGACCAATATAAGTACTACTCGAAGCTTTCAGTCAACATAGTAGCCTGGAGATCCGTGAAGCCGACAGGCCGCAAAGTGGCTGCACTTCATTATATTAATTTTTATTTAAAACCATCCATTTCCACAGAAAGGTCAATCGGGATCGAATATTAAAAAAAACGAATTATAAAAAACTTTTTATAATATAATAAATTTACAATTTATCTATGCAGTTATTATGAGAAAATTTGCCTACAAACTTTTATTTTTCTTTCTCTTGGTTACTGATAAAATTAAAAAAAAAATTTTTTGTCCACATATACACATACATTTTGTTATTGCACTCATCCAATAATCTTTGTCTAAGAAAAAAATTAAAAAAAATTAATAACGGATGAAACTAAGCGCGGGAACGGTTAATATTCATTTCATATTCTAAGGAAGTGTCTGCCAATAAATATTTAAAGTGAATTTGGTGGCCTTTACTTTAAAAATGTTAGTTTACAAAATTTCCTTCCAAAATTTTTTTTTTTTTCATTTCAAAAAGTGTCACTCTCGTCATCGTAAGTGTTTTTTCAAAGAGAATGTTTATTTTTTAACTCTCGATCAAAATGCAACATAACATTCAAATTTTTGTTAGAGGTTCAAAGGTTCCAAAGGTCATAAAGTCGTTTCCTAATGACTTCCAAAGTTTTCTACAATCTGTTTGTTTGTTGCAATATTGACGATAAAAATTGTATGACAAACTGTTGCGAAAATTGTACACTGGATGGTAAAAACGATATAGTTCCTCTAGCATACTTAACTAAAATGGATGCAAATATGGAATGGAAACACTGGAGGAAAGAGGATGATTTTTTTTCTTTTCGGGCGGAAGTAGCTGCCACTTTAAAATCAAATTTATTATTTGGAGTTTGTCACATTTTTTGGTTCAATTCGGTTGTAAAACAATTGAATGAAACTATTTTGGAACCTCCCATGGAATTTGAGCAATCAATGGAGTAGGAGCTACTATCAACCGAAAACTTTGGCAAATAAGAACAAAAAATATTATTTTAAGTAACGGATTTTCCTTCTTTGGATGTGCACAAGAACACATAAAAGGCATTAAAATAATGTATATTGGTGCTGAGACAACTGAAAAGTCGTCGACAAAGATACTAGAAGAATTGAAGTATATACCAAATGTCCAGGCATCCGAAAACTCCATTGAATTCCTTGCAACAAAAATTTAAAGATAAAAGTATCTCAATCGGCATATTCTTTAAAAAAAATCATTTACATATTAATAATATAAATGAAATATGAACCTCTAACAATAAATATGACGTTTTTGGCAGTTAATGGTATCTTGAGTTGAAATTAAACTAATCCATATTAAAATTGTGATGGAAAAATTTGTCGCGTGCTAAATGTCGCGTTCGCCATCGTGGAAATGCCCATATACATATACATACATTTTTTTGAATAAGTACCTTTTTCAAATGAATATGTATGTATGTACTTGTCTTTCGTTTATAATTATTTAAACATTTTTTTTTTTTTTAAATATTTGTGTTTAATGTTTAATGAAATAATAATGACAAAGAATGCTCCCTTTATGGAAGTGGGAGGTGGATATTACAAGAACACAAGAAGAAAAACAAAAAACCGCAAAAACTGGGATGGTGGGAATTGAAATAACAAAAATCATGTTCAATACATGTTCCTTTTTCACTCACTCCCGCAACAAAAACAAAACTGATATTCCTTTTCACGCAACTCACCCCTCTCAAAGTGGTGCCGGCCACCTACCTTTGTCAGACCTCTATGACATCATTAACATCGCCCACAGCTTCAAGATGCTGTGCGCTCCGGATGAGGCGGTGAGTGGTCTGGCAAAGGCTCTGCTCCGCAAAACAGCAGGGATCAGGCTGACGTCTGTCGACCTCTCGGGCACCTCTTGCCACCCCCCATCCAAGGCCAGATCATCTTATTGGGCCAAGGTCCGATCCGCCACTCACAGACTGAATTCAAAATTCAACGTAAAATGGACCTGGAGCGCGGAGCGTGGGTCATTTGGACTGACTTGTGGCAACGAAGCCACAGACAACACTGTCTGGCCACAGGAAAGGTTCAAGGTGACTAGCGCACTGCGGAGGTGCCTGACGGAATACTTCGCGGGCACCCTGCTCGGGAAGAGGGACCAAGGGAAGGAAGGTCTTTGAGGTAACGCGCCGACACGCGGTTTCTAACCACTTCACGATCTGGCCGAAACACACGGTTCTGTGACTGGCGCTTCATCCAGCGTGCCAGGCTCAAGGTCCTGCCACTCAACGCTACAGACCGTGGAATCGAGGGGCTCAACAGAAGCTGTACACAGTAGAGCTGTACGCGTTCGTCGTGGGAGCGCTGGGTGCCTGGGACGGGAGGAACGAGGCTGTGCTGAGAGCACTCAACATAGGCAGGCGTTACGCGGGCATGAGATGCGGGGACTCATGGTCAGCAAGTTGATCAGGTGGTCCCGCGACATTTACGTGGAGTACGTCTCCGGCGCGAGGCAATATGCGATGACCAACTCGAGCTCGAGCGCCTCTGGCAGACTCTACCGCCGGAATAATCAGGGATAGCCATGTACTAACATAACAACATCTCATTACAACTCACGAAAGTGCACTTCACTAAATTAGCAGGCAGAATGCCAAATATCAAGATAGGAACCTTCAGGGAATCTATAATCAATTCTTTGTACATACAGCAGGCGAACTGCCAGTAAGTTAAGCACCCTTATGGAAAATTTCTTGTTTTTAAACAAATCTATGTATCTGTTCTTATCAGCTTAACATCCCCCATTGGGAGACAACAAATGTTAAACGGAGTTTAGGGGATTGCTCCTCCACCTCTGTCACGGTGCTCAACACATGAACGTCAGCTTAGTTCCGCTAAAGGAATTACAGTAGAGGCGACTTCTAAAAAGGACAAGACCAGTTGATCTGGTAGACTAACTAAAATAATTATTTATTAGAACTTCTTTCTTCCCTACTTTGCATTACATTATACAACTTTTATG
The DNA here is from genome assembly GCA_035041755.1 of Cacoxenus indagator. Lineage (NCBI taxonomy): Eukaryota > Metazoa > Arthropoda > Insecta > Diptera > Drosophilidae > Cacoxenus > Cacoxenus indagator. The sequence goes on from JAWNKX010000476.1 coordinate 164,052, forward strand.
AACTGCTCATAGAAGCTATATACACACTATCGTTATTTAAACATTGTTCTAGTAGTCTAAGTGGACATAAGTACTGAATAAAGGTTATAAAAAAATATATATAATAATAAACGGACAACTCCCATAACCGGATAAAACTGCAGGCAAGTTGTCGAGGCATTCACTGATTCACTGAGAGATATAACCAGATACACAGAGATATAACCACCAAAAATGTAATTTATTTAAAAATGTCGGGACGGCGCGAACGCCATTCCCGGCTACCAAAAATTACACGCACGAGTTATTCGCATTAGGAATAATCGCGAGGGTCAACTCAGCCGAAAGTGCAATGGCCAAGCCTCGCCCCGGGGGAACCGCCTTCGTGATCACGGTAACCCCTACGCCAGGTAAGTATGCTTTACTCCGCTCTCAATTCTCGTATTCACCAGAAACACACATTAACCGCTTGCGAATTATAAGAATTAAAGCAAAAATAGTTCATATTGTTTGACTACTGCAGCACACAGAGGTTTTCTAAATCAAGAAACAACGTACGTTACTACGAAAGATTAACGAACATAAGAAACATATTGTAAAGCACATCGTGCTGCTCCTAATAATAAATATTAAGAAACAGATTTTCTTTTTTAGTTTAATGGAACAATGTGACATAGAATAGGCGTCAGTGCTAGGAAAATTCACAGAATTTCGGAATTCCAATTTGAATTTTCTAAGGCCTCGCATCACAATTTTGCTTTCACAGGTGGCGCCACAACAGTGCGGCTGCTGTTTTCTGTCAGGAGGCTATTAAAGTCGCCACAAATAAATATTTTGTTTTAGTGAGTAAAATTTGGTAATAAAATGTGATGTACCACCCCGCTTTGGTGATTATTCGTATGATTCGTGACTGCTGTCTTTGGATTATATTCAAATTTGTTTTTTTGGATGCTTCCCGATGCTTTTCTGTATATGGTTTAATTTATTGTCTATGTAAAGTCCTAGATATTTCGCGTGGTATTCTGTTTTAACGTCGACTCCGTCAATCGTTAGACGATGTGCTACAAATTTAGTTTTAGTTGTGTAGATAACATGTATTGTCTTGCTGTTATTTATTCTAATGTTTCAATTACCGCACCTTTTCAGAGTGTTATCCAAATTCTATTGCAGTATTGCAGATGCTTCAATGTTTTACTCCAAACACATAAAAAATTCCTATAATGTACTATTTGAATCAAAATGACAAAAAAAAAAAAAGAAACAAGGCCTGAACATTAGATGTATTCACTCATGTTAATAGGGCGAATTACCAAGTTGGTGTCTTTATCACAAATACGAATGGGGATTTGTTAAAAATGTTTATGCTTTTTAATAATTCTGTCCATTTATGACAAAAATTTTGATGAAAATTTTCTGAAGTGTAGTCTTCACGTCTAGTTATTGGAGCGTCCGGCTGTGGGTATTATTTTGGTTGTTGTGTCAACGAAATTTGTTCGTCGTTAGGCTATGGGGGCTCTCCATAATGGGGAATTTTACTGGATGTAAAATTGTATTTTACTGTGTTATATTTGTAATACAACTGACAAATATTTTGATGGAAATTTTATGAAATGAAATGTCCCCACGTCTAGTTATTGGAGCGTCCGGCTGTGGGTATTATTTTGGTTGTTGTATCAACGAAATTCCTTCGTCGTTAGGCTATGGGGGCTCTCCATAATAGGGAATTTTACTGGATGTAAAATTGTATTTTACTGTGTTATATTTGTAATACAAGTAGTGTCCACGTCTAGTTATTGGAGCGTCCGGCTGTGGGTATTATTTTTGTTGTTGTGCCAACGAAATTTGTTCGTCGTTAGGCTATGGGGGCTGCCCGGATATGGGGCTGTCCATAATAGGGAAATTTACGGAATGTGAGTTAAAGTAAATTATATTTTACTTTGTTATATTTTTAATACTACTTTCTATTGTCTATTTGTAATTTATTAAATTATTATATTAATACCGGGCCAACCCGTGACAGAGGTGGAGCAAGGAAGGGGGCACATACATCGATGATCGTGATATGGCGGTTTTCCTCGTCGCTTACCACGATATCTGGTCTGAGAGCCGCCATATTACCCCTGGTGCCTATCACCAATGTATATATTATATATATATATATATAACAATGTATATAACATATTATATATATATATATAACAATGTATATAACATTATATATATATATATATAATAAATATAAATATATAAAATATATAAATATAATAAAGAAACTATGTTGCAAAGGTACTAGGCTATACCAACAATTTGCGCTTTAGACATATACTTGAAATGTATAATATTAAAACAAGAAACAGAAAGAAATACGCTGTTAATCAGAACTGTACCAGACAGTTGACTAGTGCATGCGGTAAAGTTGTCGTGGGACCGTTTATAGGTTTTTCAGCAACTGGGTTCGGGTACGGCTTTTGGCGAACAAAATTTTTTTTAATTTTTTTTTTTTATAATGTGCATAAATTCTAGTATATTTTTGTATCTGTACACGTATATGTGTGTGTAGAACATATGTATATTCTATCATATTGTAAATTGAAATTGTTGTGATTGGTTTAAGTGTGTTCTTAGAGCATTTAGAGCAACTGAATTTTTTTTAATACGTTTTATTTAATTTTGCAGTGCGTGAAAATTTTTGATAGTAGAATCGATACACCTTATTGTCAATGTGGACTTATAGCTCAGCAAATCGTGGGAATTGGGCTGGGTCTGAATCAAGTGAATGCTAGATACAAAAAAAAAAAAAAAGGCTTAGATCAAAGTATTCGTATTTTTGCTCCATATTATTTTTCTCTATTTTGCTTGATCGTCGTACTGCTGCGTGCATCTGCATCACGCTATTTTGCACGGGCAGCGAGGAAAGAGTTAACAATTATCAAATAAAAATTCACTACTTGAGAGAGACTCTCCAACTAAAAAAAGCGATCTATAAGTGGCCATAGTTCAATAGTGTGCGCGAATTAGCGAGTATCGGTTTCGGTGTACGAGTGAATCATCCGTTAGAGAGTGTGCAGTGTGAAGGCGAGACCGGTGGACAGCCGGTTGTACGGGAAAACCGGAAGAGAGTTAAACCGGTGTAACCGGCACAAGTAACGGTTAACGGTTTTAGGCATAAACCGGAGTGCCTAATAGCGGCTAGCGGCTCTCTGTATAAAACGGAGCGCCTAGTAACGGCTAGCGGGCCTCGTTAGCGGCGAACGCCTGAAACGGTTGACTGCCCCGTTCTCAAACTGTGAGATGGTCGAACCCACCAGCAAAACGGCCCTGGGCGCGGCGGGGGAGTTCAAAATTCTTCTGCCAGTGAGAGTGGACGAAGAATACATCGCTTGCCCCGCCTGCCCCTCCAGAAGATACCTGGGCCAAACAAAGGTCGAAAACCTGGTGAGACACATCAAGCGAAATCACGCTGACCCATCCATTGTGTATGAATGCTGGGGTTGTGGCTACTCGGCGCCGCCGGAGAAGCGCTATCCCCGCAAAGCGGTACAGCAACACTGCGACACCTGCCTGCCTGACATCCAGGCGACACGCACCGGAATTGGCGCCGGGATACGGAGGGCTAATATCCGTGCCCAACTCCTCGCAGATGCCGTCCCAGCGCCGATGGTGGAGGCACGCAGCATCACTCTGGCTCCAAGATCCCCAATCCCATCCCCCAACCCGCCGATCCCTAGCGTTCTGTCACCCAGCTCGCAATCCCGCCCACCAGTTTCCTCGGCCCAGCATCGGCTAACAAGCCCGTTGCTGGTCCCACACTCCTCACCTCCTCCCCCTCAACCCCACACCCCTCCCCATCCCCGCACTCCACCCCATCCACCTTCAATCCCTGTACCGAGTCATCATACAGCTGCCCAGCCGCCATCGCAGCAATCGTCTCAACTCCAACAGACGGTCCAACAGCACTTGACCACCAACCTGAATGCCATAACCTGCCCAGAGGAGTTAGAAATCATACTGCCTGAGGCAGTCAACTACCTGGGCAGGTTCAGACAAAGAAGGAACCTCAACACGGGTCGGTCAAGACAGCAAACTGAGGCCAGGGACCGAGTGAGCGCGGCAAAAATCATCCAGGCCCTGTATAGGAAGAGCAAAAAGGCGGCGGTCCAGAGAGTCCTCGAGGATTCCAATTCCTCATGCAACCTGCCCACGGCTGGAGTGGAATCCTACTTCCGGGCTCAAGCAGCGCTCAGGAGTGGGAACGCGATCTGGCCCGACGTGCTTAACAACGCGAACATCAGCGCCGACAGCTCCGCACAGCTCTGTGCGCCCTTCAGCGAGGATGAAGTTCTGGCGTGCCTGAGGGGAAGATCTGAGGCGTCCCCGGGTCCTGATGGCATCCGCTACTCTAACCTGAAAAGGGCGGACGCGAGAGCCCGGGTCCTGACGGCGCTCTTCAACGCGGTCTGGCGGTGCGAGGCTGTCCCACCCTCCTGGGGTGCTTCCGAAACAATCCTGCTACACAAGAAAGGCGACAGCTCGGACCTGAGGAATTATAGGCCGATCTCGATGGGTGACGCCATACCAAAACTTTTCGCAGCGCTCCTCTCCAGAAGACTGAAGCGGTGGGGCGCAACCAACGGCTCCTTCAGCCCAGCACAAAAGGGATTCCTCAACTTTGAGGGATGCTTCGAACACAACTTTGTGCTGAGCGAGATCATCCGCGAGGCGAGGAATAGCGGGAAGGAGTTGGTAGTGGCCTGGCTGGACCTGGAGAGCGCCTTCAACTCGCTCCCCCACTCATCCATCATGAGAGCTCTGGAGGGTCATGGCGTGCCGACGAAGGTAAAACGGACAATTCAATCTTTGTACTCATCCCTCACCACAAGAGTACGCACTCGTCGCGGCACGACGGCCTCATTCCCCATCCTCTCGGGGGTTCGCCAGGGGTGCCCGCTCAGCCCAGATGTCTTCAACCTCTCGTTGGAAGTACTGGTGAGACACGTCGAGAACACTGGAGTTGGCGTCAACATCGAAGGAAGAAAATACACCACCTTTTTCTATGCCGATGACGGCGCCCTCGTGGCGGACTCGGTGGAGGGGATGGAGCGCCTGCTCAGGGCAGCGGAGGAGGGTGCAAGGGCTCTGGGCGTGTCCTTCAACGCAGCCAAATGCGCATCACTACATATCCGCGGCGGCACGCGAAGCGGCGCACGCGAGGGGGTGGCACCAACCGAATTCCAGCTGGAGGGAGTACCGATTCCGGCACTCTCCGCCGTGGATGCTTACGAACACCTGGGCATCCCCACCGGCTACCAGATCCGCCAGACGCCAATCTCCAACCTCAGGGCTCTCCTTCAGGATGCCCAGAAGATCGGTAACTCCCTCCTTGCCCCCTGGCAAAAGTTGGAGGCAGTGGCGACATTCCTGCTGCCCCGACTGGACTTCGCTATGCAGGGCAGCCACTTGGAGAAGGAATTCCTGAAGGAGGTCGACCGTGGTCTGCGGAAGCTGGCAAAAGAGTGGATGGGCCTCCCCCGGAGGGCCAGCAACGAGGTTGTCTTCCTCCCCCCCTCTCAAGGCGGTGCCGGCCTGATGCCCCTGTCAGACCTTTACGACATCTTCACCATCGCCCACAGCTACAGAATGCTCTGTGCTACGGATGAGGCGGTGAGTGGTCTGGCAAGGGCGCTCCTCCCCAGAACAACCGAGAACCGGCTGAGGACTACAGGCGTGGGAGACTCCGAGATGGCGGCCTACCTCTCGAGCACCTCCGTCCTTCCACCATCACAGGACAGATCTTCCTACTGGGCCAAGGTCCGTTCTGCTACGCACAGACTGAGTTCCAAATTCCCCGTGAGTTGGACCTGGTGCGCGGAGCGTGGCTCCTTTGGACTGACTTGTGGCAACGTAGCCACAGACAACACTGTCTGGCCACAGGAAAAGTCCAGGGTTACCAACGCTCTGCGCAAGTGCCTGGCGGGACACTTCGCCGGAACCCTACTAGGGAAAAAAGACCAAGGGAAGGTCTTCGAGGTGACGCGCCGTCACGCTGTCTCCAACCACTTCCTGAGGACGGGACGGAACACGCGGTTCTGTGACTGGCGTTTCATACACCGTGCCAGACTCAACGTCCTTCCCCTTAACGCAGCTATCCGTGGGATCGAGGGACTCAACAGAGGATGCCGCAGGTGCGGAGACCCTCTCGAGACCCTCCCGCATGTACTGTGCCACTGCCAGCCTCACGCAGCTGCGAGACAGCTACGGCACAACAACATCCAAAACAGGTTGGTGCGGGCCGCACACTGCCGAGGGACGATTTCGACGAACGCGACGGTGATGGGTACCAGGGGCAATATGGCGGCTCTCAGACCAGATATCGTGGTAAGAGACGAGGAAAACCGCCATATCACGATCGTCGATGTATGTGCCCCCTTCGAAAACCGTCTCGAAGGCTTCAACCTTGCCCGGCGTGAGAAAATCGCCAAATACACTCCGCTGGCAGAGTTCCTCAGAGGACAGGGGTACACGGTGGACCTGAACGCGTTCATCGTGGGAGCGCTGGGTGCATGGGACGTCAGAAACGAGGCCGTCCTGAAAGCCCTCCACGTGGGTAGGCGCTATGCAGCCATGATGAGGCGCCTCATGGTCAACGAGGTAATAAAATGGTCCCGCGACATCTACGTGGAGCACGTCTCGGGCACGAGGCAATACACAACTTCCAACACGCCTCCGACGACAGCATCTTCGGGCCGCCTCGACCACCGAAACCTGGATTAACCGCGGCAACATCACACTACAACACTATGGCCTTATTAGGTTTAGCAGGAACAGTTCCATCCTGAATAATAGCCTTAAGATTATTATATACTATCTACTTTTACATATAGCAGGCATAAGCCATTAGATCTAAGTACCCCTATGGGAAGTTTTATTTAAGTGAATACCTGTATATATATAGTTATAAGCCATTAGATCTAAGTACCCCTATGGGAAGTTTTATTTAAGTGAATACCTGTATCTGTTCTTATCAGCTTAACATCTGATAGTAGTAAAATATAATTTACTTTAACTCACATTCCGTAAATTTCCCTATTATGGACAGCCCCATATCCGGGCAGCCCCCATAGCCTAACGACGAACAAATTTCGTTGACACAACAACCAAAATAATACCCACAGCCGGACGCTTCAATAACTAGACGTGGACACTACAATTCGTAAAATGTCCATCAAAATATTTGTCATAAACGGACAGAATTATTAGAACACGAAGATGGGCAGCGAATGAACACAAAAGACATAAACAAGAGCAGTCATTGCCGCAAACTCATAAGTTTTTGTCCCAACAAAAATCGTTCAATGCGACAAACACTTTTTCACTCTACACATATACATAACATATAATGTCTCCCTACTCCCAATTACAAGGTCATCACTCCCCGTCACCACTTCTAGAACGACTACAATAATTAAATCGCAAAATTACGTAAAAAGCTCTTTATCACACTACTACAACCCTGGTCCGCACCTCCATCACCACTTATAGAAAACTGACTATCACATTGCCACAGCCCTAGTCCGCACCTCCATCACCACTTACAGAAAACTCACTATCACACCACTATAACCCTGATCATAACTCCCGTCACCACTTCTAGAACGACTACATTAATTAAATCGCAAAATTACGTAAAAAGCACTTTATCACACTACTACAACCCTGGTCCGCACCTCCATCACCACTTATAGAAAAATCACTATCACACTAATAAAACCCTCTTTTTTAAAATATCCAATAGTTAACTACTTTTGTTGCAATATTGACGATAAAAATTGTATGACAAACTGTTGCAAAAATTGTACACTGGATGTTAAAAACGAATTGGAATTTAAGCAGTCAATGGAGTAGGAGCTACTATCAAACGAAAAGTTTGGCAAATAACAAGAAAAAAAAATATTATTTGAAGTAACGGATTTTCCTTCTTTGGATGTGAAACAAGAACACATAAAAGGCATTAAGATAATGTATATTGGTGCTGAGACAATTGAAAAATCGTCGACAAAGATACTAGAAGAATTGAAGTATATACCAAATGTCCAGGCATCTGAAAACTCCATTGAATTCCTTGCGACAAAAATTTAAAGATAAAAGTATCTCAAACGGCATATTCTTAAAAAAAAAATCATTTAAAATAATTTTGTCTATTTCCATATTAATAATATAAATGAAATATGAACCTCTAACAATAAATATGACGTTTTTGGCAGTTAATGGTATCTTGAGTTGAAATTACTTGAACTAATCCATTTTAAAATTGTGATGGAAAAATTTGTCGCGTGCTAAATGTCACGTTCGCCATCGTGGAAATGCCCATATACATATACATAAATTTTTTTCAATTAGTACCTTTTTCAAATGAATATGTATGTATGTACTTGTCTTTCGTTTATAATTATTTAAACATTTTTTTTTTTTCAAATATTTGTGTTTAATGTTTAATGAAATAATAATGACAAAGAATGCTCCCTTTATGGAAGTGGGAGGTGGTTAATACAAGAACAAAAAAAGAAACACAAAAAACCGCAAAAACTGCGATGGTGGGAATTGAAATAACAAAAATCATGTTCTCATTCGATAAAAATCACGCCAAATCAATACATGTTCCTTTTTCGCTCTCTCCCGCAACGATATCAATACAATCACAATACCAATAAATAGTGGCAATTAAAACAACAAAAACAAAACCGATATTCCTTTTCATGCTAATTCGCTAATTCGCGCCAGAAACAATAGAAGACGGACACAGAAAGACGGGCAAACCGCGCTTCTTTCGATTTCGCAACGAAAGAAGCATAGCACAGCAACGTACAAACCAGACAAAACGTTTTTGTGTACTGCTTCTTCCGAATTTTTTTTTGTCTTTTTTTCTGACAAAAATTAAAACGAAAAAAAAAAAAAAACCTTATCCGAAGCGTTTCCACAAATACACACTTTGCCATCAAAATAAGGTACACAACAAAAATAAATAAATTAGCCCTAGCTCAAAGCCTTGTGTTGCTTCAGCTATACATATTGTAGTTTAGAATTAAGTTTTTCATTTTACAATAAAAAAAAATAATAATAAAATAAATTAGCCAAATAAGTTTAGCCGTGCTTCAAACATTTGAGGGAAAAATTAATATATATATATATATAGATAGGGTACTCACGAAAATTTTAAATGCGGCTTAAGCCTCTTAAGCGCTTAAACGCTGCGCAACAGATAACGGGTGCTTAATTGCTGAATTTAACGCGTGATTTTACTTATTACAGTAGTAATGTGCTCTTCGTAATCCATGTCTGGTGCATAACTTAATGCAAGACTAACAAATGATGGACGTGGTAAAACGCGGCTCGCTTGCTGTCGGTCGTAGTTGTTCCGTTGTGTCCATATAGTTTTGATGCGGCATCCTCGATCTTATTGCATTTTCTCCCAAACGTTCGTTGTAATGCGCCACTCCATTGTCCTCGTTCTATGTTGTTCTTTTATTTCCTCCGCAAAATGAAATAAGAATAAACTGCCATATTGATACGATAAGCAATAAAACATTCTGTTGCTAACGTCACGCAGGCTTTCAAACCACCTTTTTATTTGAATTGATTCGCCATCACATTCTAACACAGCGTTTGCAGTCTGCCACAGTCATGTTTTGGCATCCAATAATCTAAGAAGAAAAAAATAAAAAAAATTAATAACGGATGAGAAACTAAGCGCGAGGATCGGTTAATATTAATTTTTCTTTCACTGCTGTTCGAATGTCGCGTTCGTGTACCTAAAACATCATTTGTTTTCATTACTTCGAGACCGCTCTAAGGAAGTGTCTGCCAATAATTATTTAAAGTGAATTTGGTGGCCTTTACTTTAAAAATGTTAGGTTACAAAATTTCCTTCCAAAAAAATTTTTTTTTCATTTCAAAAAGCGTCGCTCTCGTCATCGTTAGTATTTTTTCAAAGAGAATTTTTATTTTTGAACTCTCGATCAAAATGCAACATAACATGCAAATTTCAAATTTTTGTTAGAGGGTCAAAGGTTCTCAAAGGTCATAAAGTCGTTTCCTAATGACTTCCAAAATGTTCTACAATCTGTTTGTTGCAATATTGACGATAAAAATTGTATGACAAACTGTTGCTAAAATTGTACACTGGATGTTAAAAACGATAGTTCCTCTAGCATACTTAACTAAAATGGATGCAAATATGGAATGGAAACACTGGAGGAAAGTGGATGATTTTTTTTCTTTTCGGGCGGAAGTAGCTGCCACTTTAAAAACAAATTTATTATTTGGAGTTTGTCACATTTTTTGGTTCAATTCGGTTGTAAAACAATTGAATGAAACTATTTTGCAACCTCCCATGGAATTTGAGCAGTAAATGGAGTAGGAGCTACTATCAAACGAAAAGTTTGGCAAATAACAAGAACAAAAACAATTATTTTAAGTAACGGATTTTCCTTCTTTGGATGTGCACAAGAACACATAAGACATTAAAATAATGTATATTGGTGCTGAGACAATTGAAAAGTCGTCGACAAAGATACTAGAAGAATTGAAATATATACCAATTATCCAGGGATACATACATACATACTTAAAGCTATACAATCAATATGTGGTGAGCCCAAAATTATTGAGAAATTTACTTAGTGCAAAGGACACAATAGTTACTAGTTACATCAGTGTGTAGCTAGATAAATATTCTCGCCTTAGTTATAAAAACAAATAAATATTTAAGTGCAATTTAAACACAACCACTAAGGCATGAGCAGACAGCAGACCGCATGGTCAAAGCTCTATGCTCAATAACAGCAGTTATGAAATTAATAGAAAAAGAAAAAACAACAACATGGATATCACAACAGTAAAACACCTTAAAAACAATTATTATGCACTTTTGGCTAACAGCACGTGTGACGAGAAGCTTTTTGATGAGTTCGAAAAGCATGTGCAAAACAACAATATCACCATAGATAACGCCAAAGCTTCTGATGAAGACCCTGCCGAAAGCTCTGTATCGAGCAATCATCAAATCATCAACAGTCAGAAAGTTAATAAAAACTTAACTAAAAACGATGAAAAGTTACCTCAAATTAATGTTATGGACATCGATGCCCAACAGTTGATCACTTTTATAAAAAGTGGACTAAAAATTACAGATTTCAAAATCAAGGAATTTAATAATAAGAAATCAATATTCTTAAATTCACTTGAGGACTTCATTAAGGTACGTGTATTCCTCGAAAAATCGAAAGAAAATTTTATACATACATACACCCCAAAGTGCCTAAAAACAAAAACATTACTACTGAAAGGTTTAGCTGCAAACACAGACACAGATGAAATATTAAGTGAGCTGCGTAAACTTAACAACGATGGCCTGGAATTTTTATAAGTCAGATCATTCACAACTAAAAACTCTAAAATGCAGTGAACCTCACAGAAGCACAGACTGCCCTAAACCTCTAGTGCCTGCCAACGAAAAAGAAATATTGTTCAGTATACTCTGCCACAAATACGGGCACCCGGCCTCTTATAAGGGTTGTGCAAAATATAAAGAGTTACAACAAAAAATCCGTATTAAAAAAACAAACATTAGCGCAAAATAATAATTCCGTAACGGCATACACAAACCCTAATATAAGTTATGCACAAACTACTCGCCAGAATGTTACTTCAACAGAAGACAATAAGCTAATGTGACCCCAACTCATACACAAAACAACTCGAATTCGTTCTTAGAAGAAATCAAAAACACAATCCTAATCCTATCAAGCCAAATTAATGGCCTGCAGAAGCATCTCGAATTACAAACGTCCAGAAGCGACGTACTCTTCTCAATTATGGGATCATAAATGGCTAACTCAAACAGTAAAAATGTAAACAAAGGGGATCTAAAAATAATTGCGACAAACGTAAACTCAATAATAAGTTAAACAGAAGACACGATCTACAAACTTTCTTGGACAAACCCAATCCAGATATTGTAATGCTAAGCGAAACCAAACTAAACGAAAAACACAAATTTTTAATAATTACAATCTAGAGACCTGTATAATCAAAATCCCAATACATGCGAATACATATCTATATATAATGGCATCATATCAGCCTTCAGGAAACAACAACTCAAACCTAAAAGGCGAGCTCAATGAGCTTTTCGATCATCTACAGCTGCAGCAAAAAATAATTTCTTTATAATGACAGGCGACATTAATCCCAACAAGCAGATTGGGGCAATGCTAATAATAATTCAGCGGGTATAACACTTAAAAAATGGCTAGACGATAACGAAATAACTTACAAGTGTAAATTATACGCTTCTACTAAATCATCATTTCCAAGAGGAAAAAATTCCTTTCTAGATTTGTCTGGCCGATAGTGGAATTCAAATAAATAAAGAAAATGAAACAAGCCTTCCTACCTTGGAGTACACTAGTGATCACTATGCAATCATAACACAAGCCCCAAGAAACTCAAACCAGCCACTAAATTTTTTACAAACACTACAGGCATTAAATTAAACTATAAAGGTACAAATTGGAGGATTAGATTTAAAAACAGAATTCTAGAAAAACTGCCGAACCACCCATCCCAAATAATAGAAACCTCGCAAATTCAGAAATAGATGAACACCTTGATAGAATCAATAACATAATAACCAAAACAGTTCCAAAATTTAAAAATTCTGACGCATTCGCTCAATTATTTAATGAAACTATCAGGATGCTACAGAGCGAGAAAAGTGAAATTCTTACAATGATTAAAAAACACAATAGACTAGAATGGGTATTACCCCAGTATCAAGTAAACTTCCTCAAAACAAAATTGAAATTAGTGCGGAAGCCAAATTCAAGAGAACTTTATAATTGCAATAAACAACAAATTAAAAACTAAACTTGAAGTTCTTTCCCCCAAAAACCAGGCTCAAATGTTCAGACAAACTAGGAATTGCCACCCCTTACAAAATACGCAAAGAGATCTAAGATTGGTAAAAGTAGCAATGGATAGGTATCAATTTCTGACAAAGGCAGGAATAGACCCACAAGGAACAGAAATAGAAGTTGCTACAAGCAATTATATGATCAGAAACATTGAAGACATCTTAAATGTAATTGGCGCACACCTCGAATCAGTTCACTCTACAAAGGAGAGTCAATCAGATAACTTGTTTCATAAACATGTTCAACACTGTTTTGATAGGTTTTATCTTTAAAAACCATATTCGAGACATCGCAGCTAACCCTAATAACTTCCTCTAACGATAATTTGGCCAACAACATCAATGGTGAAATTGAGAACTATTTTATACAAAAAGGCTTGATATTCCACATTTTTATAAATCGAAAAAATAAGCTAACTTTTGAACTCGATAAAATTCCAAATATGGTTCTTAAAAATTTGCCGAAAGAATTAATAATTGAGTACTGCACACTTTTCAATAACATGCTCAACAACGCATACTTCCCGAAAAACTGGAAAAAAGCCAAGGTAATACTATTACGCAAAAAAAAAAAAAAACAAAGACCCTTCAGACTTCAAAATTTACGACCAATTGGCCTACTACCTAACATAAGCAAAGTCTTTGAAATATGCATAAATATTAACATAAATAAACATTGCGACAGAAACAACTTAAAAAATTACCATCAATTTGGCTTCAAATTCAAACACTCTACCGCCCACGCAATAAATCTTCCAATATCTGACATTCAATGGAACTGGAACAAAAAATTTGTAGTTGGTAGCGTTTGGATTAAAGGCCTGATACTTAAACTAATAAGATATAAATTTCCCATACACCTTCTAATCCTTATATATAATATGATATCTAACAAAACATTTACAACCTCCCATAATAGCATATCCAGCAGTAAAGAGTTCATTATAGAAAATGACCTACAACAGGGTACAGTAAATTCACCTATTTTATTTAACCTATTCATGCTTAATATGTTAGATAACATTGAAAACATAATAGCATTCACTGATGATTTAAGATAATTACGATAAAATAGAAGACTATACAAAGGAATGGAAACTTAAAATAAATGTCAACAAATGTGAAACCTTGTTGTTTCGTCCCCCAATAAATAAATGCAACTGCAACATCAGAAAAAACTGGAAAACATTTAGAATATACTCAGGAACAACTAATATACTACTTCCTATAAATATAACAAGCAAAACTAAGTATCTAGGTGTGCATCTAGACAGATTCCTATACTTTAATTATAATATAAATCAGCAATTGATTAAGGCAAGGAAGGCCTTTTAATGTTATCAACATTTGTTCAATAGTCGCTACATAAATAAAAGGGTTAAGATCTTAATGTACCAATCACTCATTAGGCCAATTATTTCGTATGCGTGCAACATATGGTTTAATATCTCACCTTCTTACATGGAAAGGATCAGAATTTGAAAGAAAATGCTTAAGAACATGTACATCTCTCTATAGGTCGCATAGTAGTAACTATACTAAATTCATCTCGAACCAAAACTGTATGATACAGTCAATATTCAAAGGATTAATAACTTCATAATTAAACTAATACGCCAACATATAGTCTATTGCATGGAGTGCCCAGAAAGTAATCTGATCATAGGACCCTATTATGAGGTCCTGAGTGAGGAATACCTAAACGAAACCTTAAGAACAGGCTTCGTTCCACCAGGAGCATTCCTGCTGTTGGATAAAAAAGGGTTTATGCAAAACCAAAGTGGTATACCGGTGTTTTATCACCTCCACAGACGAACGAATCCGAATCAAATCCGTTGCTTTAGACCTCCTGCAACAACAAAACTGGAGAGTATTCCGTTAAGGGATACTGAAGTTACGACTCGTAGATTTTGGTGGCTATCCGAATAGCGTAGTACCCTCTTCCATCCATTCAAATACCCTTTCCCATAACTTTTATCCTATAGAGTTAGCATTATGTTTTTTTCAATTTTTTCGTTACAATACACTGATGTTATTTTATTTCACTAAGCCATATGTATTATATTAAGCAGCTCCAAAAAGAGAATTATGTTAAGATATTATAAATTCCACTAAAGTACTCGTGGTAGAGTCAGGGTGAAATTAGATTATTATAAAGTATTTTGTTTATTTAATTGTCCAAGTTATTGTTTAGATGCGAAATAAACATTAAACAAAAAAAACCAAATATCCAGGCATCCGAAAACTCCATTGGATTCCTTGCGACAAAAATTTAAAGATAAAAGTATCTCAAACGTCATATTTTAATAAAAAAAAAATCATTTAAAATAATTTTGTCTATTTCCATATTAATAATATAAATGAAATATGAACCTCTAACAATAAATATGACGTTTTTGGCAGTTAATGGTATCTTGAGTTGAAATGACTTGAACTAATCCATATTAAAATTGTGATGGAAAAATTTGTCGCGTGCTAAATGTCGCGTTCACCATCGTGGAAATGCCCATACACATATACATACATTTTTTTGAATTAGTACCTTTTTCAAATGAATATGTATGTATGTACTTGTCTTTCGTTTATAATTATTTAAACATTTTTTTTTTAAATATTTGTGTTTAATGTTTAATGAAATAATAATGACAAAGAATGCTCCCTTTATGGAAGTGGGAGGTGGTTAATACAAGAACAAAAAAAGAAACACAAAAAACCGCAAAAACTGCGATGGTGGGAATTGAAATAACAAAAATCATGTTCTCATTCGATAACCCAGCGCTATTGATTTCTTCATTTATAATGGGCTGCGTTCGGACGAGTTGTCTATCAGGACTGAGTATCAACTCTCCTCTGATCATCTCCCCCTTGTGGTTGATTTTGATTCCACTCCGAAGATCAAAACAATAAAAGGACGACTGCTGCCACCTGGAACTGACTTAGATGCATTTCGCCGAGATCTGGATGAATCTCTAAATTTAAACTTGGAAATCCTGATGCCCGAAGACATTGAAGACGCGCACTCGATCTTTCTAAATAAGGTGCACTCAGCTGCTCTCATTGCTGCCCCTTAAATCCACCACATGGCTCAAGAGTGCGTTCTGGACTTCCCCCAGCTATTGAAGCACTGCTGCTTATTAAGAGGAGACTTAGGAGACAGTTTTGTCGCACCCGCGACCCTATTGTGGACAGGGTTTTTTGTAGAGTGTCAAATAGAGTCAGAAAGCTGCTGACGCTGCATAAACAGGAAGAAACTGACAGGTTTTTGTCAAATGTCTCCCCCGACGACCCCACAAAGCACTCCTTGTGGAAGTTGGCGAGAAGGTATAAACAGCAGGTAACCCCAAAATTTCCAATCAAGAAGGCTGACGGATCCTGGGCTAGATCTTTAAGCGAGCGAGCCGAGGCTTTCGCTGAGGAATTGGACGTTCGATTTCAGCCATTTGATACCAGCTCAGAACTCAGCGTTCAACAGATCCATATGAGACTTGAAAGCGCCGGCCAATTATGCCTCCCGGTTGCTCCCATTACAGCTGAGGAAGTCTCAGCACATATTAAAGGGTTGAACACTAAAAGGGCTCCAGGTGAAGATAGACTGGACAACTTTACACTTAAGGCAATGCCGCTAAGAGCTGTGCTATTTCTCGTCCTCATTTTTAACTCAGTGCTGAGATTAGGATATGTGCCGAAACAGTGGAAGAAGGCGAGAATTTGCATGATTCATAAGGCCGGCAAGAGCCCTTACACCTTAGATTCCTACAGGCCAATTAGCCTGCTACCCACTGTAGCAAAATTGTTTGAACGCTGTTTGCTGACACGGATCCTTGACTTAAAAAAGGTAAAGCAAATAGTTCCTTCCTTTCAATTTGGCTTTCGTAAATCTCACGGAACCCCAGAGCAGCTGAATAGGGTGGTTAACTTTATTCTCGAAGGATTTGAGGCTAAGGAGTACGTGGTGGCAGCTTATCTTGACATAAAGCAGGCTTTCGACCGAGTTTGGCATGACGGGCTGCTCAGTAAGCTCAAGAATCTCTTGCCGCCTCAACTATGGTTAATCGTGCGCAGCTACCTTGAGAATAGGACCTTCTCAGTGGTACTGGATGGTGTGGAATCTAGCATCAAGGCGATTTGCGCAGGTGTCCCCCAGGGTAGCGTTTTGGGGCCTACACTCTATGCCCTGTTCACGCACGACATGCCCACTGAGTCAGAAATACCACTGAAGGATCCTCTGGATCTGATCATTGCCACGTTTGCAGACGATACGGCCATCCTCGTCAGAAACAAGTGCATTTACGAAGCCACGGACTCACTGCAGCAATACCTGCATATTTTTGAAAACTGGACACGACGTTGGAACATTTGCATTAAAAAAACAAATGTGCCAATGTGACGTACGCCTTACGGCCGGATTACTGTCCGGGAGTTTTCATTGGAAACCAGCTGATGCAACACCATTCAGGTTACAAATACCTGGGTGTGTATTTGGATAGGCGGCTAACTTTCAAGACGCATATTTCAAGAATCACAAAATCCTTAAGTCAGAGGATTGGTAAATTGCATTGGCTTTTAACTAGCAGGAATAAATTGTCCTTGGGAAATAAGGTGAACATTTACAAAACCATAATTGCTCCTGCTTGGCGATACGGTTTGCAGGTGATGGCATAGCAGCGAGGTCAAACATCACGAAGGTGAGAGTACTGCAGGCCAAGACATTGCGAATGCTTACTGGTGCCCCTTGGTTCATGCGAACGGCGGATCTTGAAAACGAGTTAAAAATACCGAAAATTGGCGATGTGATAAATCGTCAGGCAAAAAAATATATAGAGAGGTTAAAAAATCATCCAAATAAACTAGCAAGGCGCCTTCTAAAACGACGCAAATGGGAGGAGTTAGGTTGGCGAGACGGCTGAGAAGATCGCACCCTGTCGATCTCCCTATTAGATCCTTATAATATTATTATTAAATCACTTCCCCACTTATTATTTAAGTTGTTTTGTTAATTTTTGTATATACAAGTTAATTTAAGTTGTTCTAATAACAGAAAAATTAATTTAAAAAGAAAAAAGAAAAAAAAAAATCATTCGATAAAAATCACGCCAAATCAATACATGTTCCTTTTTCGCTCTCTCCCGCAACGATATCTCGAAAGAAGCATAGCACAAGCAACAAACCAGACAAAACGTTTTTGTGTACTGCTTCTTCCGAATTTTTTTTTGTCTTTTTTTCTGACAAAAATTAAAACGAAAAAAAACCTTATCCGAAGCGTTTCCACAAATACACACTTTGCCATCAAAATAAGGTACACAACAAAAATAAATAAATTAGCACTAGCTCAAAGCCTTGTTGCTTCAGCTATACATATTGTAGTTTAGAATTAAGTTTTCCATTTTACAATAAAAGAAATAATAAAATAAATTAGCCAAATAAGTTTAGCCGTGCTTCAAACATTTGAGGGAAAAATTAATATATATATATATATAGATAGGGTACTCACGAAAATTTTAAATGCGGCTTAAGCCTCTTAAGCGCTTAAACGCTGCGCAACAGATAACGGGTGCTTAATTGCTGAATTTAACGCGTGATTTTACTTATTACAGTAGTAATGTGCTCTTCGTAATCCATGTCTGGTGCATAACTAAATGCAAGACTAACAAATGATGGACGTGGTAAAACGCGGCTCGCTTGCTGTCTGTCGTAGTTGTTCCGTTGTGTCCATATAGTTTTGATGCGGAATCCTCGATCTTATTGCATTTTCTCCCAAACGTTCGTTGTAATGCGCCACTCCATTGTCCTCGTTCTATGTTGTTCTTTTATTTCCTCCGCAAAATGAAATAAGAATAAACTGCCATATTGATACGATAAGCAATAAAACATTCTGTTGCTAACGTCACGCAGGCTTTCAAACCACCTTTTTATTTGAATTGATTCGCCATCACATTCTAACACAGCGTTTGCATGCAGTCTGCCACAGTCATGTTTTGGCATCCAATAATCTAAGAAGAAAAAAATAAAAAAAATTAATAACGGATGAGAAACTAAGCGCGAGGATCGGTTAATATTAATTTTTCTTTCACTGCTGTTCGAATGTCGCGTTCGTGTACCTAAAACATCATTTGTTTTCATTACTTCGAGACCGC